>WAAB01003209.1:18935-80772 GCA_013389865.1 Piaya cayana | reverse complement strand
CCTTCCAACTCTAACTGTTCTGTGATTCTATGAGTTTTTGAAGCTCTATTCACAATATGAGCTGAAAAATTCACTGAACACGTTTGATTGTTTTGTATTACAAAAGAAAAAATTGTATTTCATTGTTTAATTTTCAAACCATTCAACTCTATATCTTTTAGATTAAGTCAGTCTGCTCATGTTAATGAAAGGTATGTGCCAAATCAAAAATCCTATCAGCACCTTCAACAGGGGACGCAATGTTTAAGAGGAAATAGAAAGAACAAGGTGCATGTCCTGTTAAGTGAAAGTTCTAAATATAGAGCTGTTTATCTGAGTTTGGGTGAGAAGTTTCCATTGGGTGGAGGAGGAAGACTTTTTGGTCTCTTTTTTTTTAAATTAACATTTGAACATTATTTTCTTAAATTGTTTTGAACAAATGAAGGGAAAATGAAAATATCAAAACTTGAAAACCATGCAAAAATTTCCTTAAATATTTGTAAATGCAAAACAGATTAAAAAAAAAGACATCAAAAAAAATTTCATTATTTCTCCATGTTCTTTCAGTCATTCAGTCTGTTGACTACATCAGTGATAACACAAAGAAGGATTTTAAGAATGTAAACACATTTTTTCTCTTAATCTTACTCTAAATTTATAAGAAGCAAAAATACATTTTCCTTCTTTGTGCTTTGATTTCCACAATAGCTATGGTTTGAAAAAATGGATTGATATGAAATCACCACTGAAAAAGCTTCTGGTAACAGTATGAAAAATCTCCCACATCTGAAAGACTTGTTTTGCCTCACTCTCTGTGCAGGCCTGTCAATTGTGGTTACAGGGAGTTCAGCTCCTTTTTCATCAAAGGGAGTTTTCCCACAGCCTTTGACAAGTCCACAGCTCCACCCAATGAATTAAGTCAAATGAAATTTCAGCTCTTCCACATGTTTTGGGGATCTTGAAAAGTCCCAAAATATGCACAGCAGGAACATAGTTCTCTGTTAGAAAGAATTTGTATCTGTTTACTTTGACAAAATACCAGATACACCTAAAATTTGGTTTTGGTATTTGCTTCTCCTGACTGCTACTGTCTCCTGTTGCATTGTAACTTTCTTCAGAAAACACTTACTAGCGAATAATGCAAGTATTTAAATATCAGCTTGACATGAGCTTTATATTTTTAAGACATGCTTTCTTATAATATTTATAATCATGTTCATCAAGTTTGCAGTGCTCCATTGCAGAGGAACACTCACTTTATGCTCACAAATTAACACTGAAGAAATGTATAAAACATTTATCCCAGGGCTGATAATAGACACTGAGAGTCTACAGAAACAAAACTTGTTCTGCTGGGAGACAAAGAGAAGGGAAACTTAGATTCTGTACATGATTTGAAATGCCTTGTGCTGGCTGTCCATCCAGCTTGCCTGAATTTTTTGAATGATTGTGCTGCTACGGGTGCATTTCCTAGATTCCCAGGTGATGCAGAAGCAGGAAAAAAAAATACTTCAGAGTTTTCTACAGTTGTTGACCTGGTTCTTTAAATTAGTACACTTTCTTGTGCCACCTTCCTACCACTTTACTATACTAGTATATCCCAGACTGCAACAGAGTGTAGAGAGAATGACCAGGCTGGAAAAAAACCATAGGATCACTTTCTATAATAATTACTCCTCCCTCTCAGAGTTTGTTCTCATTTGTAAGGAGTTATGAAAATGATTTTAAAGTATTTTCAGGTTTTCCTCAGTGTCTAGATCAAATGCCCACTAACAGATATCAAATCCTTATTTCTCCTTCAAATATCTCTATTCAATGCAATGTAATGTAGCATAAAAGCAGGAATTTTTAGCAAATGTATTTCTTAATTACGTCAAAATCATGCTTCTAAAGATGATACCAGTGTAATCTAGCCCATGCATCATTGTTAAATACATAGCTCATGTTTCAACTCTCATCAAATATCTACTATAATGTAGGAAATATAGATCCAACTCAGTAATAGTGCATTGGATTTTTTTTCTAATCACCTCAGCAGAAATTGGGTTTTCACTCATTATCATTTTAGATAAATCCAGGTAGAGTTTTCAAATGCTACTTTGCAACACAGTTCTTTGTACTTAAAGATCACTTAGAAATTGCCTTGCTAGTATATATATAATTAGATAGGAAGTTTACTTTTAAGTGCAGTACTTGCTAATAAATTAGTTGGTAAATACTTAAGGTTGCTTTCTATAAAGCACAAGAATGCTCAGTCCCCAGATGTAGGATATTAGGCAGGGAAAGGTAGAGACCAGCATGGCGAGTGGAGACCTGTTGGTCAAACTTACGAGCAAGTGGAAACTGCACAGGTAGTGCAAGCAGAGACAGGAGGCCTGGGAAGAGTACAGGGACACTCTGTGGTTGTGTAGGGATGGGGTCAGAAAGGCCAAAGCACAGCTGGAGCTGAACTTGTCAAGGGAAGTGAAGACTAACAAGAAGGGCTTCTTATGTCACCCAGAATAGGAAAGTTAAAAAAAAATGCATCCCCATTGATGAACAAAACTTGTAACCTTGTAATAAAAGATGAGGAGAAAGTGTCCTCAAAGTTATTTAAAATGTGGGTTGTTGAATTTATGACTTATTATTCAACAAACTGTTACATAAATCTGAGTTTTCCCATTACCAATAGCAATAATGAATCTCTTTTAATCTGTTCATTTCTATAGGATTTTAGCTAAATAATGGAATTACACCATAACATCACCCTCAAATTTGGCAACACAGTGGGGAGTCTTATCTGACTGAGTAGAGATTCACCTTTTAAACCCTGTGACTTCCTCTCAACTTTTTTAATTTGCATTAGGAAAAAGATGTTTCTGGGCTAAACTAATTCAAGCACTAGAAAATTAATTTTTTGTCAGTATTTTCTTTCAGTTAACATCCACTGATACAAAACATTATACTTAGAGTTATCACTTTAATCTTCTCCAATAACTTTGGTTAGGTCATCATCACCTATATTAACACTGAAAGCTTAATTTTAAAATTGGGTTCTATAAAGATTAAAATAATTATGTAAAACATTTTTTATTGTTGTTTGAAGCATTCAGCACAAATTGAGTAATATCGGGGGGTGGGATCATACTTTAGTTCTCCTTTGGACATTACATTTGAAGTTCCTATTAACCTTAATAATGCCATCAGACAATTTTCTGATGGACGAAATATTCTTCTAACAGGAAAGGCTAGATTTGGAGATGATGAATCCTACAATAAGTGTTAGCAGGTTAGAAAAGTCTGACAAAACTAATGAGTCAACATGTGTGAATTAATTAATAAGTTTTTGCTGCAGCTGGTTTTTATGTTTAATTATCTTGTCATATAAATCTATCTTGTATCAAGAGATAATATGCAGACAATGTCCAGACATGGGCTCTCTCTTACAGTTGCAAGAATTTACTGGTATGCTTAGTTGTCTTGTAAGACAGCTGTTTTAGGTCAGGAGCTAACCTGAAGGAAGTCTCCAGATATGGTTGGATAACCTAAGAAAATAAAAATTATTTGAGGACTTACATGATCCTTTGTCTAAAACTAGCATATATGCCTATTGTTTTTGTAAGATGGTATGCCTTTTTTAGAAGGGCATCCAATTCGGTGCTGAATTGTAAAATAAAAATATTATTGCCTTTGCTTTGAAGACTTTGTCCTTTTCAATATTTTACCAGTCAATAAGTGTTTTTCACAAAAAAGATACAGTACAGCAGAGGGAGTGTCTGATTGGCATACAAAATCAGAGGAGAGCTATGTCAACATTATATCCTTCTCCCAGCATCTTTTGTTATGTTAATATTTTCCTGTCTCTTTCCAAAAATAGGTCAAGACCCTTACATAAACCCACTATAAAACCAAAACATACCAAATTCCTAATAAAAACTCTGCCAAAATCAGGATTTACTTTCAAGTACTGATACCTGTGAAATCCAGCAAACACCTTGAAGAATGCTGGCCAAGAAGATTTCCATAACTTCATCTGTAAAACTGTGAACTAATATTTAGGGGATGAGGTACTTTTGAATTTTATTTATTGTTTTTAAACTTTGATAAGTTGTTTCTCTGTATACTGGCTCTTAGTTATATGCCTATTCTGGGACAGCACAGGTGTTACAGTCACTGTAGTTGGATTGCCCTTCTGCAACACTGGTGAGCAGATATTGAGTTTTTATTATAATTATCATGGGAAAGCTGCCATTAGCATTGAGAACATAAGCTCATACAGAAACAAGCAAATGACTTTATTAATTGTAAATGACTTTGATATGGGGCTAGGGGAAGTACTAACAGGATAACCATTGTTTAACAGCTTGAGATAAGCACTAACACTTAAGAATAGTAATAATTTAGCAGAGGCAGCTGACATTTGAAGGATGGTGGAGCGGAAACTGCTCATTCTTGGAGGATATGCAGGATGACAGCTGTCTAGCTAAAGCAACATATTAGGGGGCCTGTTGCTAAAGGTATTTCTGGTGGGCAGGACAAGTCATCTGGACCTGTGATAAGAGTGGAAACAACATTGATAAGGACAGCTGTGTTCCTGAGCAGATTGAAGTTAAAAGAATTTAAGACAACTGCCCACATCCCTGGGACAATCTTTCACAGGTAGAAAACAGGAAGAGGTCTCTTCTCAAACTCATTATAATAAGAAGCGGGAAAGGTTATGAATATGTATAGATGTTTTTGGAATATGTAATAGTTTACTGTATAAAGCCAAGATGAGTTGCCACGATGAGTTCCCATGTTGTTTTGGAGAAATGATTTTCCCATGAGTCTCAGTGCTGAATAAACATACCTACTTTATATGTTATGGAGTCTTGATTCCAAGTGTCAACTTTATATTTAAGAGATACAAATGATACACCAGTGAAGAAATAAGATACTTCTTTTCAAGGGGTAGAGTGCAAATAGCTGACCACATTTTGACGTATTTTCTTAGAGTCAGATTTTTCTCACTTTAAAGTGAGTGGTGCACATTGTCTTTTAAATGCCATTTAAACTGCTCTGGTTGTTTTGATTTTTTAAATCCCATACAGTGTTAATTATAAAGTCACTGTAAATTCCACATATTTTGTTTTAGTCAAACTATTTTTTAAAGACTGAGGAAAATATTTTAAAGCATCAAAAATAAACAAATCATCACTACTTTTGTGAGAGGAGTGTGAAGAAAAATTTAAAAAGGGAAACTAATTATCCTTTTCTCATACCAGTGAAGGGGGCTTTCTAAGGAATGGGAATATTAAAACATGTGATTGATTTTCAAGCTAGCTTTTATTTGTATTTTCCTCCTAACATCTGCATCATACCACTTTATGCTCCCCCCACCAAACTTAGTCAACAGCCAAACTATGCAGTTGTATTTCCATTTCCCTCTGCACAAGAAAAAGGGAAGTGAAGGAGAAAGGCTTGGGGATTGGAAACTGAAACTAAAACAGCTTTAATGAAATAATAATAATGAAAAAGGAAAATAAAAATATTAATAAGATAATCATAAAATATATACAATTTTTAAAAAAAACAAATCAAACTTCCTGGATAGCAATGTATTACCACAGACACTGCAGGGCAGGCATAGGGAAAGTCCTGAAGTGGACTCAGCAACAGGTAGGAGCTGGATTTAGGAAATAGATTGGGTCAGGATGGATCAGGATGAGGGGCAAACAGATAGACAAGGTCCTTGCTTCACATTGGCCATCCAAGAAGAGAGCTTGACCCTCATGTTCCCTAAGCTTTATACAGAGCATGACATCCATTGTATGGAATATTTTGTTAGTCAGTTTTGGGTCACCTGTCCTGTCCCCTCCTCCCTGCAGGTGTGACCCTTTTTCTGCACTTCGACTTATGGCATTCCACCAACTTGAGAATGGCCTTGGTTCCATATATAAGAATAAGTATGAGTAATGGCCTCTCTACATACTGATATCCCATTACCTTGGTGACAAACATCAGCCATTATAATTTCTAGAGGCAGAAAATCTCTGAAAAACATGTTCTTAACCTTTAGAAAATGAAATCNAACTCATTATAATAAGAAGCGGGAAAGGTTATGAATATGTATAGATGTTTTTGGAATATGTAATAGTTTACTGTATAAAGCCAAGATGAGTTGCCACGATGAGTTCCCATGTTGTTTTGGAGAAATGATTTTCCCATGAGTCTCAGTGCTGAATAAACATACCTACTTTATATGTTATGGAGTCTTGATTCCAAGTGTCAACTTTATATTTAAGAGATACAAATGATACACCAGTGAAGAAATAAGATACTTCTTTTCAAGGGGTAGAGTGCAAATAGCTGACCACATTTTGACGTATTTTCTTAGAGTCAGATTTTTCTCACTTTAAAGTGAGTGGTGCACATTGTCTTTTAAATGCCATTTAAACTGCTCTGGTTGTTTTGATTTTTTAAATCCCATACAGTGTTAATTATAAAGTCACTGTAAATTCCACATATTTTGTTTTAGTCAAACTATTTTTTAAAGACTGAGGAAAATATTTTAAAGCATCAAAAATAAACAAATCATCACTACTTTTGTGAGAGGAGTGTGAAGAAAAATTTAAAAAGGGAAACTAATTATCCTTTTCTCATACCAGTGAAGGGGGCTTTCTAAGGAATGGGAATATTAAAACATGTGATTGATTTTCAAGCTAGCTTTTATTTGTATTTTCCTCCTAACATCTGCATCATACCAGTTTATGCTCCCCCCACCAAACTTAGTCAACAGCCAAACTATGCAGTTGTATTTCCATTTCCCTCTGCACAAGAAAAAGGGAAGTGAAGGAGAAAGGCTTGGGGATTGGAAACTGAAACTAAAACAGCTTTAATGAAATAATAATAATGAAAAAGGAAAATAAAAATATTAATAAGATAATCATAAAATATATACAATTTTTAAAAAAAACAAATCAAACTTCCTGGATAGCAATGTATTACCACAGACACTGCAGGGCAGGCATAGGGAAAGTCCTGAAGTGGACTCAGCAACAGGTAGGAGCTGGATTTAGGAAATAGATTGGGTCAGGATGGATCAGGATGAGGGGCAAACAGATAGACAAGGTCCTTGCTTCACATTGGCCATCCAAGAAGAGAGCTTGACCCTCATGTTCCCTAAGCTTTATACAGAGCATGACATCCATTGTATGGAATATTTTGTTAGTCAGTTTTGGGTCACCTGTCCTGTCCCCTCCTCCCTGCAGGTGTGACCCTTTTTCTGCACTTCGACTTATGGCATTCCACCAACTTGAGAATGGCCTTGGTTCCATATATAAGAATAAGTATGAGTAATGGCCTCTCTACATACTGATATCCCATTACCTTGGTGACAAACATCAGCCATTATAATTTCTAGAGGCAGAAAATCTCTGAAAAACATGTTCTTAACCTTTAGAAAATGAAATCACTTAGAAGAGACTTAGCTGAAGTTAAGAGAAGTGGTTCTTCTTTAGCTCAAACAGAGAACATCATGATAATGGCACTTAGAAGTGAACAAGGGACATTTTCTGCAGCTTTTATACCACCATAATAAAGTAGCATGCATGCCCCTTCTGAATAACTTGGGGATTCCCACATGAACATAAGAATGTTGTTACTATTTTGTCAATCATTGATGTACTGAATATTAGGAATATTTCCATTTGATGTTATTTTTCATCCTGAATATGTCTTAATTGGCTAGATCCTCATCCATTACCCAACTGCATATAGAACAAGTCAAGATGGGATAAGGTTTCTTTTCTGGGAAATTAAACAATCTTTTCATTGCTGTTTAATTAATGCTATAAATATGCAGATTCATCACTTCTTGTGTGCAGGAATGGGTAAAAAACAGGAGGAAAAATAGTTAAATTTCTTCTGTAGAAAGAAATCACCTGGAACGTGGACAATCTTTGCTTAAAGTTCTAGTCTACTCTGGAGTGCATCTTTCTAAAACAGTATTGTGGGTTTGAGCTTTTATTATGTCAATGATCTGCAGATATTTGTTTTACGTACATATGAAAGGGCAGTTTATTCCAACCTGCATCCCAGCTCAACTTATACCTAAAAGCCTGGAAGGCTTGGTTTAGTTTTATTTCCTTTTGCTTGATTTTTTTAATCCTGACTTGGGTATCACCAGTAATAAACTTTCAGTAGCTGGAATTTGGCATCTAAATTGGTTTAAATCTTTCTTACTAAAAGCAACAGATATATTCTGAATGCCTAGGAATGTCTTCAGAAGGGAACTGACACTAGAGGGTTCCAAGAAATGTTATGTCTTCACAACTACCAGCCTTAGTCACGCTTCCTTCCTTGTACTGTTTGGTATTATTCCTTTCTGTTCTCAAAATGGGAAAATAGCTCGTGGGAATTGTTTGCTATACCCAGGTAATCAAGTTTCAGAAACAAATGAAAACAACAATACAAGTGGAAACAGAACAGCTCTCTTTCTCTGTAAGTTGTATTTTATTGCTCTTTCACAGCAAACTCATGTCTCGTCACCTTGGTTTCAGTCATCTAGTGGAGAAATGGCACTTCCCATTCAGACTGTTTGACATGCACAGGGACTGGAGTATAACTGTTATTCACCTTTCCTGCTGTTCTAAAAGCTCTTTCAGTCTTAGTAATGGTTATAATGAAAGAGACGTTTTCATTCTGAGTTTAACTGTTTTCCATTTTTGGCTGATTCAAATCCATGTTCTAAGATAACATGCTTAACTGTTCTTTCATGTGGTTCGCAAGCTGGCAGTTTAAATTTTAAAATTAGAAGATTAAGGAATAATTTCTTAATTGGGTACTGTGGCTATCCATTTTGGATTTTATATCCTGCAGTTTGTGCTTCCCTGAATTGTTGGTCCATTATTTAGTTACTGAGCAGTGAAAGTTCTATCTACACATCTCTCCTGTGCAAAGGCTCTCTCCATAGACTGTTCATTACTAACATATATACAGAAATCCTTTGCTGTATGCATGATGCCAGGAAATCATTGAAGAGATTTTCAAACATTAACATAAAGATGAATCATTTTAATAGACAAAATACTGGTTCCAAGTGACTAATCTAGCACATCCAGATCAGTGCTGTTCAACTTTTAAATTACCATCCATGCCATAATAATAGTCAGCACTGAGGCTGATCTGCAATCTTAATTAAACTATTGTGAAGTCAGTTCGCAATAATGAATTAATTATCTGTGGTAGTGTCCCTAAATTTCAGAGAAAGAGATCAACTCTGCAACTAGCATGGATTTAGCAGATGTATGTAGATGGTTATTATGTCTGAACTGACAGCTGAATAATATTTTATGGTACAGAATCTCAGTTTGGTCTAGTTGCTGCTATTCTAAATCCAATCATGCAAAAATACTTTTATTTCTTTCTATGAAACAAGTTTGTGAAGATTCAGACAGCAAGTGTTAACAGATCTTTTAAAAAGTTCTCAACAATGTCTACCTGTACAGAAGACTTGCATTGGAACTAAACAAGTTTTTAGACCTTCTGCATACCTTTACAAAGCTCACAGGTAGGCATGTTACAGTCAGAGACTGAAAATTATTTCTGTTTTGTTTCTTGGAATTTCATTGTACTGACTAAATCTGAGTTATAGCAGAAAAAAAAATGGTATCTAAAATCTACTGCTGTGCAGTATCTGGTTTCAGATCAACATCTTGAGAGAGAGAAAATATGGATAACAGATGCAAAATTATCTTCTCACACATATAACACGACAAGAAACAACACTTTCTGAGTTGCTGTCAATTAGAAATATAGGTCATAAGATCATTTCCCAAATAGTGCCACCAGTATAATAACTGATATATCAAGGCCTCTATTTTCACGTTTATAGCTTCCTCCACTTACCCTCAATCTCAAAAGTTGTTGTGCACAGGGGTTTATACAGTTTCATAAGGGAAACTGAACACAATAAATATTGCAATTCTTTTTTTTTTCCTGGTCTAAGTTTGATCACCCTCCCCACAGACAGCTGGCAAAATCAAGTCCCATGATTGTGAGATACAACCTTCCCTTACAGTGCAGTCCTGCTCAGTATTTTATCTATCCATCATCACCAATGACAAGAGCGGCTGTTCCAGTGTATGTAGCTTGAAGTCTCCATTCTAGTCCAGGGTGGGTCAGGATCCCTCTGTTTAGGTTAGAAATTCTGCATCACTCCACACTGGGAATTGCATGTCCAGTCTTCATTTTATTCTTTTCAGTTTCTTTGCCTTAGTGACTTAATGTTTCATGAGGAACTATAACCTGTTATTTGCTTCACACCTTCTACTATTTAATTCTCTCCTTTATATTATAGAATCAAGACAGGAAATGTTTCCTTTGTTTTTTTAATCTACATTCTTTGATCATTCATTATTTTATACACATTTCTGACATTTTTTTTCCTTTCAGAAAAAATATCCCAGTCTTTTCATGCTCTTGGTTTTTTCCATGCCCTTGAGCATTCTTATTTTCTCCAAAATCCCTGTATTTCTCCGTTATTTTTTACAGTGAATAGAAAATTCTTTCTGTATTTTAAAAATTATTTAGAAGTATTTGGGAGCCTTTATATTCCCAATTGCAAAGTTTCTTAACTTTCTTTTTAATATACTGACCAGGTTATTTTTCTGAAACTACATAACTGATTGATTAATCATTTATAGTTGGATGTTTGTCATTACAGTCCTTGTAAAACTGCCATCAAACTACTGAAGAGCAGATCTCCTGTGTGAATAGATAAAATGTGAATAGATCAAATACAACTTATGTATTGAGGGGCTTGTCCAGGGATGGCTGGACGAGAGGGGACATGGTCAGTTGAAACCGATGATATCATAGTCAGCTGAAGCTGATGTGCCAGGCCTAAAACAGCACAAGGGCAGCTGACAGGGACGCAGCAGCCTTGTTGATAAAAAATAACTAACTTTGTGCTGATATGGCACAATAGCAGGGTGCAAAAAAGGGGAAGTAACTGGGTCTACTAACCACAAAAATTTCGATATGGGAGTGGTTGGCTTTCAGCTCGCTAACCAATAATGAGCTCAACTTCTGCACTATGCATGAGGTTCATTAGTGACTGTATTTAACCGAACGCTGGGATCAATAAAATTGAGACTTGCTGATCATCAATCGGTGTGCAAGTCTCCCCTTCCTCGACACTTATGAATAATATTACAGCCAAATTGTTACTTTCAATGGAATAGACCACTCAGAGATTGACACATTTTTGAAAATAAGATTTTGTGACCTAAGTAGTTTAAAAGTTTATTAAAATTAAGATTTTTCAATTCTTAGATTGTAAAAAAAGTATAAATCTCTTCAGCAATTTATTACAATACTGTTAAAATCCAGTGTGAATGATTTCAATGCAGAATTAAAGGAACACATTCATAAGTGACAAATTTCAAAATTAGGTGCTTATATCAGCCTTCCTTATGCTTGTTGGACATCAAGAGAAGGGGAAGGCAATTAAAAAAATTGGCATTTAAGCCAATTCTAGGGATTTTAAAAAATGTGCAACAAGAATCTAGTGTCTTTCAAGTTCATAGTGATGCCTAAGTCATTAACCATCTTCAGAAATTCCACGGTCAAAGGAAGGACCTGTTATGCAAAAATGCAGTTTCTTCTACTAAACTGAAAATATGGGTTTAGGATTGTTATTTTAAGCAATAATTTAAAAGATTAAATGTAAAACACTGAATAGTTCAACCAGTTTAGCCAGAAAATAACCTTTCCTATCTCTTCTTTCATTTTTCTTTTTGTTCTCAAAGTATTTCTCAATAAAACTGTGAGTTTCTTCAAAAAATTAAATTGGGCAGTAGATTTTCAGAGATATTATTAATGTTCTTGTCATAGTTTCTTATCCATGGGGAAATTATTCTTTTATGGTGAACTGGACCTCAACTATACATGGAGCATTTCAATCTAAAAATATTTTCCTTCTCAATTATAAAGAAAGGACTTTGAAATAATATGTTAAAAATGTCGCTGAGGTCACTGTAGATGACTAATGTGTCACTGGAAAACAATGAGTGGAATGTTTAACCTTATTATTTGTTAACTGGACTTTTACCATATGTGTTTTTAATTGACCTTTTCTGAAATATAAGAATCTGTCTCTGTCGCTACATATAGGAGGCTTTGGTGCTAGTGTTCTCCTTTCTTATTATTTTTTAAAGGTGAAATAAGTCACTGCTATTAACACTGCATCTACACAAATGAGGGTCTTCAGATTCAGAGTTTCTTGCAAGTTTGAATCTTGCTTATTTTATCACAAAGTCAGTATGTGGAATTTGTTTTTAAACAGAAAACCAAACAATTTCTACAAATAATAGCTTGTGCTTAGAGTTTCCATTTTATCATTATGTTGGTTAGATTACTAGCCTAATTCTATTTGGAGCACAGTCTGATTTGTGTAGCAAAACAATTTGTAATAAACCATTCAGAAGAAAGAAATAAATTGGGATAGTTAGGAATAGCATGAATATTTGAGAGGTAAAATCAAACAAAGCCACAATTTTGTTTCTTCTTAATAGAAGTAAGGAAAGGCAGTTTCACTTTTTATTGCAATACCCAAGGAACAAAACATATTTGATAGCTCAGCAGCAGGGAAAGTCTCTATATTTAAATGAGAGTAGTTGACACTACAAAGGAATCAGTATGATTATGCCTTTCAGATGTTTAATAATTAATAGAACAGCCTAATACTCGTGAAGTAAATCTGGTGACAAAAGTAAGAATGCAAGACCAAAAGGTTAGTGGAGAAGAATATGCATCTATGTGCACATTTGATTTACAGGAAAAAAAAAAAAGAGAGAATGCATTTAAAAGCCTATTTCCATGGTTTTGTAGAATAAAATGTCTTTGATAACTTCTCTGGACAAATCTGCATACTTTGGATAAAAGTAAGCAAACTGAGACAGAAATTTCCAAATCTAATGTTGAGGGGGAAAAGATTTCAGTTACATTTTACAACTAGTGATATGATAAAAAGGCAGAATTTTAAAAAATGCTCTTTTCTGTGAGATTATTCAGTTTTGAATGTAGAATTCACCCTATTGAATTCTGTCCTACTTTTCATTTTTTGTTTAGATTAGTGTTTTTCACATATCTATAAGTACTGTCTCTCTGCTTTCAGAAATATTCATTTTTTACTTTTTTCTCAATTATTTGGTCCTTGATGTCAATTAGTTTCTTTATTTCTTCTCCCCTACCCTCCAACCCCCCAAGCTTTTTCTCCATTTTAATTTCCCCTCCTCTCCTCTTCTCTCCTCTTTTTAAAATGTGTGGGCTTCTCCTTTTGCAAAATTTGTATAACTTGATATAGTCACATCTGCAATGAAAGAGAACTCAGATAAACAGTTAGTCTCAGCTGATATGCAATACCTTTTGACCTTCAGCAACTTGTTTCTGTGTCTGAGTATAATTCTTTTTAAGCTTTTTTTCAAACATATTGCAAGTCTAATGGACTCAATATATTGTGTACCTTCTCTTCTTGGACATACTTAACCATGCACCTAAGTTTATTCCTGAGTAGACTCACTGAAATTCACAGGACCTTTTATGTACCTGAACTTCAACACTAACCTTATAAATCTGATTTCTCAGAGGCCATAGATGCTGCATCATCTACTCTGTTGTCTGAGAACTGCCTTTCAGAGACCACATTACTCTCTGCCTCTTTTCCATGCTGAGTGTATTATTTGTCTTTCTTTCTCAGGGGATATCCACAAGGCTATATAGCTATCATAACCACTGCTAGACCCAGAACACTCAAAGTGTATTCCCAGAACAGGTAAATCTTTCAGGAGCACTGATCTGCATTTGTGTGCTCAGAACACTGCTGAACTGTGCAGGTGCATGCATGCCACCATGAGCCACATGGAACTTCTATGTGTGAAATTAGAATCCAATGCTTACACAGCAAGAAGAATTTGAGCCCTGGTCTCCCAGATGATAACTAGTCTTCTAAGATGAATGATTCTCAGAGACAGAGCTGTCCTTATTGCATAAAAGAGTATCAGTACACAACATCAGAAAAAATAAAAGCCTAACTCTGTAGGTTGCATTCAAGGCACTTGTCATGGGTATGCAACAGAGGATCCATAGAGATTCCAGTCCCAAGAAACTTGGAATAGCTATGCAGAAGTGATACAATTTTCAGCGATGTCACTGGAAAAATATGTCTCAGAATGCCCCATGACATCTGAGTTTTGCACACACACAGAG
Organism: Piaya cayana; assembly: GCA_013389865.1. Classification (NCBI taxonomy): domain Eukaryota; kingdom Metazoa; phylum Chordata; class Aves; order Cuculiformes; family Coccyzidae; genus Piaya; species Piaya cayana. Next base: position 66,564 of record WAAB01003209.1, on the reverse strand, counting down.
AAATTAATTTTTTGACTTCGAATCTCTTCCACGTGAGAAGTTGCGAATGGTACAGTTGGGAGTTGGTCTTATTTTTCATGGATAGAGGGAGATCATGAAAATGTCTTTATGTAAGAAAATTTAAATCTTAATGGGAGGTTCTTTGTGGCAGGCAGGAAGGCATCTACCCCTGCTTAGAACAGAAGTTTAGGGACCCAAGTCATACTCTTTTTTTCTGTTTTATACCAAGAACTTCTGTGAATCTTTTCACAGCCTCTTAGCTCTTGCCATGAGATCTTCTGTGTGAGAAGTCTGGTTTGTCAGATGTCCTCTTAAATTAGGATATGCAGTGTTGATTTTACCCTGCCTTAGTACTTTTTTAGGAAATAATCCAAGGAAACATAGATATCATGTCAGATTAACACAGCCTGAGGTACTACATGTCAGAATTATCAACCTGTTCATCAAGCACTCTTCTAGTGCTTGGTAAATTCAATGTAGTTAAACATAGCTTGGTTGGAACATAAGGACAAGTAGTGTTCTGAACCTGGTATTTGCCAAAAGGTTCTCTTGGGGACTGTTACTGCGATTCAGTTGATACACAGCAATTAAACTGTGAGAGTTTCATTGTATGTATGCCCTTAAAATACATGTGTCAATACCTGTGTACTATTTTCCTTCCTCCTCGATACATTCAAAACTATAAGCAAATTTCTTCCTCAGATCAGAGCTGGCCTTATCACTTTTATCCTCCTCCACAGCTACAAAGTATTCTGGATTCTCCTATTGTGAACTATGTGAGAGTATGTGCCTGTCTGATTAACAGTATCAGACTTGTGTCTTATCTTTCTGCAATTGAACATATTCAGTTGCTAGGGTGTAAGGGAACTGAGTTAGAAATGTCCTGTATAACCCTGTGAAGATTAATGTGCACCTCTAAGTGTCTTGACTACAAGGGTTCCCACTGGACAACAGGATGGGAAGAGTAGGATACTTTGTCATCTATGGCTGTGACATTATGTCCTGCTTTCACACACCATGATACAAAGCAGTCATTCTACTCTGAGGGCAGTTACTTACATGGGTGATGTAGATGCATTATCAGAAAGGTAAAAATCATTTGTTCAGAATGAAACATCCCAAACCTCTTCCTAAGAAAGGCTGTAGTTTGTCAATTACATTATACAGCTTCATGGATACTAGCACTTAGCAGATATGTGTTACCTTGCATGGTTTTGAATGTCAGGTGGTTTTAGTAGTTCCTAGAACTTCTGTAAAATTGACAGCACAGTTGTGCTGCATATTTCTGCTGTGGCTCCTGACATTTTTCATGATCAGACATAGAGCTGAATTTAAAAGCGGTAAATACAATAGCTATTTGTATTACTTCTCCTATGTGTCAGACTGTCTCCTTTGCACCCTCCTACCTCCCCTGTTCTGCTCCTTTTGTTTCTGTAGTAAAAGACTGAATTTCAGAGTGGCTCTTTGCTCTTTGTCTTTGCTGTCATATATTTTTTAGCATGTTGTTTGAGGCTTTCATTCCCATATCTAGAGTCAGCAGAGGATGTTCCATCCTTAAGTTACTTTAATGATAATGCAATATCTTCTAAGCAAATGAAGGGCATCTAAAAAATGCAACAGGTATTTGAAAATAATGGTTTGTTACATAGGCTTCACTGGACTTGAGGTCCACCCCTGTTAGCCTTCACTCTGTCATATAATGGGGGAAGGATGTATTAATTCATTTTTAAGCAGAATTTTACTATTATAGAATATAAAGCATTTTCTGTGACAAGAAAGATTTATGTAATTAATGCATAGAAAAGAGAGCATGACAGGAATAAAGAGGATTTTTTTTTCAAAAGAAGTCCTAAACCCACAATTTTTGTGTGGTTGCACCTTGGAAAAAAGCTTGGGATGCAGTGCAGATAGCTCCAGAGTCTATATCACACTACCAATACTGAGCTGTCAGAAAACTGTTCTGTTGGTTTGGGATTTTTTCATCCTGTAACACTTTTTAGCCTTCTGCAAAAAGAGATTAAATGAGAAGCAGCTTCAACTAGCCTTGGAAAAGCTATTTACCGTTTGTATTGTGGGAATGTCTTCCCCAGCTAGCTACTGCAGTTTTATATTGCTGCAGCATATGGAATCAAAGACTGGAACTGCCACCTCCTGTTTACAATGGGCTGGAGCAGTCACAGAAGTGTCAGCACTACTTTTTGCCTCAGTGTGATTTGGAATAAGACTGACAATGGTAGGTTGCTACCAACAGGGTAAATTTTTATTTATTTATTACTTTTTTTGTCTTGTCTTTCACCTGAAAGGCCAATGCAAGTATAGCTAAAATTTTTAACCCAGAAGAGAAAATGTCTTTTTGCATCCTTTCAAATATCCTTGAATATTCCAGAAATACCAGTATGTAGTACCATGCATTTAATACTGTTGTTTCAGAGATAATTTCAGAGCATGGGGAGACAGGAAAAGGAAACCTAAAAATAATCCTTAATGTTTGTTCTACATTTTAACGTATGTTATGCTGACAAGAATTGCTGTTAGACTGCACATACACTATGTCCCAAAGCTTAACACTTAGAAAGGATATTTTTGCAGCTTTGTTGGTACCAAATCTGTGTGAGAACAGTTGATGACCTTAATTTTTCAGTGATAATATGATGTTTTAAAATATCAATTGATTGATAAGAATCCTTCCTTTTAAAGGTGAAGTTACATTCGAAATGTAACACAAACAGTGTAATTTTGGGGCTTTATTGAGATAATTGGCATTTAGCAGATTAATACCTAGTTTACACTTCTGATTTCTTTCCACCTTTGAGAAAGTGATTTGTTTATTGCATTCACCAAACAGAGAGGCAGAACTGAGAGACAATAGGTTGCAATTTCCTCACTGGACTCAATTGTGAACTTTAAGATTCCCTTCACTGATGATGCTTGTTAAAGGTGGATATCTAAGAGAAGAAAGAAACACAAGAAAGGAAACAAGGGCACTCATCATTTTCTGATAAGACTAGCTAAGGTGGGAGACGTGTGCCTTTCTTCTGTGCTTCCGTATATACCTGAAATTAATGTTGTCACTCTTTTTCCTGTATGTGCCTTGTGCAAGAGCTAGGAATTACATCATTGTCACATTTAGTGCTTCTAGTTGGTTATCCAAGGGATGTACACTGTCATATGTCAAAAATAATAGGATAAAGATGAAACTGACCTGTTGATTTCTTTCCTGTAGTGGCCTTGGAGGTATGCTGAGATCAGAAAGCAAGATGTACTCTGCACTCAGAGACCAAGGGTCTTCTGAGGATATCAGGCAATTACAATATACAATCTACTTGTGACCTAAATCACTCTGAAAGGTCAAATCCTTTTGCTTACTTATTTTCTGATTTTTGTGTTGAAAGGATGGCTTGTATGTGCAAGCATCAGTTTGTGGATTCAGTGATGATTTAAGGACTTTTGCCTGTAGACTTCTAAGTTTTCTTTTTTGCAGTCTGTGCAAGTGCACTTTTTCCTTCATAGTCTTCCACCTCCAACCAGAACTGGAAGTTTCAGATTCCATGATGATGGTGACTGTGCACCCATTTCTGCCTTAAGGCCGGCACATTGGGTGTGTAATATTTAATGGGTTTAAACTTTGATAAGACTGTTTCCATAGGTTTCACAACACTGTATGTAAAATGAAGGATTGTGAGCTATTTGGTACCTCGTACAGTTTTGTACATCGAAAAATAATTATTTTCAATGCACTTATACTTACAGCTTTTGTAGAGATTTCACAAAGTGCATAAGAAGCTTTTCCTTCTTTAAAGTGAGGCCTGAATCGTAACGCAATATAACTTGTGAAAGCTAAAATTAACATATAAGCTTAAAAATTATCATGGAACAAAAGTTGCATTTAATTTCTCTTCTTTATTTTTTGTGCTTTTGTTTAAGAAAGCATTCCTTATTTTTGTAAAATATTTGGGACTGAACAGTATACATATATTTTCTTAAATATTTTTCTTTTTCTGTATTGAGAGATCAGTAAGTTATTGAAATATCTTCAGTATTCTTTCAAACTCCTCCTCTAGAATGAAGACACGAGATTTTACTTTTTAGGTCTGTTAGTGCAATCAAGAAATTATGTCAGTAGACACTAACCCAAGAAAAAAATCTGGTACTTGACAGCCCAAATCATGAGTGGGACTTTGAAATGTAATTCACACTAAAGTCCTGAGTTTCTAGCCTGGTTAATTTAAACTGTCATAACAAAACAGAGGTATTATAAAAACAACTAGCCAGCTATAACTGTATCTTCTAATTAATTACTTTTTCTCACAGACATCCAGGCTCACACATTTATGCATTAGGATTCAAGCAGCATTTTTCAATCTTCTTCAAACCTTGGTGTTCTAGTGTGTATTTATTCAAAAAGTGAAGCCAAGAAGAACCTTTTACTTTCTCTGTATTTACCAAATGTTGTTATTAAGCCAGTGGTACAAAGAGCAGTTGTTTCAAATATTGTACATCTGGCCTAGTTAAAACAATATTATAGTACCTTTCTTGCTGCTACTACTTGCCCTTCATATTCATATATTCATGTAATCATAGAATGATAGACCAGTTTGTGTCAGAAGGGACATCAAAGATAATCTAGTTCCAGCCTCCCTGACATAGACAAGTGGGCAGAGACACCTTCCACTAAGATCAGGTTGCTCAAATCGTTATCCTGTCTGATCTTGAACACCTCCAGCGATGGGACTTCCATGACTTCTCTGGGTAACCTCTTCCAGTGCCTCACTACCCTCAGAGAAAAAATTATCTTTCTAATATCTACTCTAAATCTACCCTCTCTCAGCTGAAAACTTTTACCCCTTATCCTATCGCTGCATTCCCTGATAAAGAGCCCTTCCTCATCTTTCCTGTAGGCCCTGGAAGTACTGGAAGGCAACATTATGGTCCACCCAGTCCCTTCTCTTCTCCCGACTAAACAAGCCAAAAACTCTCCTCATATGGGAGGTGCTCCAGCACTCTGAACATCTTTATGTTCCTACTGTGGACTCACTAGAAGAAATCCATATACCTTCTGTACTGAATACTCAAGAACTGAACACAGTACTCTTGGTGGGGGAGAGGGAGGGAGTGTCTCACAAGAGTGGAGTAGAGGCAAAGAATCACATCCCTCAGCTGACTGCTCACACTTCCTTTAATGCAGCCCAGTATACAGTTGGCTGCTAGCATGCATTGCTGGCTCACATTGAGCTTCTCATCCACCAACATATCCAAGTGCTTTTCTTCTTACTGAGTTTGCACTCAATCACATTGTCCATGTCTCCAACAAAGATGTTAAACAACACTGGTCCCAGTAGTGATGCCTGTGGAATGCCACTCATTACTGATCTCCACTTGGACATTGAGCCATTGACCACCACTCTTTGAATGCAGCCATCCAGCCAATTCCTTACCCACCAAGTCATCCATCAGATCCGTGTGTCTCCAATTTAGACACAAGAATGCCACATGGAACAGTGTCGAACACTTTGCACAAGTCTAAGTAGATGTCAGTTATTCTTCTGTTATCCATCATAACTGCATCCCCATCACAGAAGGTCACCAGATTCATCATGCATAATTTGTCCTTAGTGAAGCCATGCTGGCTGTCATTAACCACCCTGTGCCTCAGCAGAGCTTCCAGGAGGATCTGGCCCATGATCTTGTCAGGCACAGAGGTGAGGCTGACTGGTCTGCAGTTCTTTTGTTCTTCCTTTTTTTTTTAAATGGGAGTTATGTTTCCCCCTTTCCAGTCAGTGGGAACTTGACCAGACTACTACAATTTCTCAGATATGATGGATAATGACTTAGTAACTTCATCTACCAGTTCCCTCAAGACCAGTGGATGCACCTCATCAGGTCCTACGGATTTGCACACTTTCATGTTCCTTACATGATCTGGCAACTGATCTTTTCCTACAGTAGGCAGTTCTTCATTCTCCTGCCTTTGCCTGGTGCTACTTGGGCAGTGTGACTTGAGTCCTTATTGGTGAAGACCAAAGTAAAAAAAGTCACTTAGCACCTCACCCTTCTCCATATCCTAGGTAACCAGTCCTCCTGTTTCCTTCTGGAGAGAGCTCACACTCTCTCTAGTCTTCCTGTTATCACTGGCACAATTAGAGAGACTTTTCTTGTTGTCCTTGAAAACCTTGGCCAGATTAAATTCTATCAGGGCTTTAGCTTACCTAAACTGATCCCTGGCTGTTTGGACAAATCCTCTGAATTCCTCTTGGGCTACCTGCCCTTCCTTCCACCCTCTGTAGGTTTGTGTTTATTTGAGTTTAAGTTTGTCCAGGAATTCCTTGTTCATTCATGCAGATGTCCTTCCATTTTTGCCCGACTTCTTTATGGGGTTGCATTGCTCCTGAGTTTGGAGGAGGTGATCTTTGAATATTAATCAGCTTTCTTGGGACCCTCTGGGCTTTATCCCACGCTACTCTGTGAAGTAGACCCATGGAGAGACCAAATTCTGCTTTCTTGAATTCCCGGCTGGTTATGCTTGCTGTGCATTCTCCTTGCTAACCTAACAATCTCAAACTCCACCATATTGTGGTCACTGCCACCAAGGCTTCCTTTGAGCTCTGCACTCCCCATCAGGCCTTCCTTGTGGTGAGAAAAAGGTCCAGTATGGCACCTCTCATTGTTGGCTCTTCTATCACTTGGAAAGGGAAGTTATTACCTATGCACTCCAGGATTTTCGTGCAGTTCTTTGATATGTGTAAGAGTGCCATACAGGAAACAAAATACTGTTATGGTTACAGAAGTCTACCAAAATGGCTTTCTGTGCCTCAGGTCTCCATTTGGAAAAAATATTTATCTTAGTAGTAACTCATTTCTCATTAAATTTTGAGAGCCATGGAACTGAAGAGAGCTACTTTCCAAGGAAAGCAAGTCTGTGTATGTTCTTGCCTCATAGTGGACAGGTGATTACATTCTGCCATTTCTTTTGTCTTTACTTTTACCCATAATTTGCAAGCACAATTTTAATAATGCTATCAGTATCGAATGTGGGAGGGAGAGGATTTCAGAAAAATACTTGTTATATGAAGAGTATTCTTTAAAAAAAATGATAATAATTAATTTAAATACTGTTCCTTAGGCAACAGTCAGAGATTCAGCATATATTATCACTGAGTGAGAAAGAAAATGGCTCCAGATGCATTTAAATCTAGTTTGTCTCATTTCTTTGCACTCTTGGAAAGAAACCAATTACTCTCAGATCACCTGGACAGCCATACTAATAGTTTTGTCCCTAATTCATCAGTTTCATATCTGGTATGGCTTAAAAAAAAATTACCAACCAAACAAGCTTGACTGGTTTCCCCCCATCATAAATATAAGCAGAGAAGTTAGGAATTTGTGAACTCTTTCACCTCTAATTCAGATTTCGTTTTTTCATCCCAAAGAACAGAGATGTTGGGTTGGTGACTTTAAAATCTCTTCCCTTTGTTGATATTATAAGCCATAGAGGGTGAAGGTTAAGTTCTGACCCTGTTTTCAAAGGTTTTTCTCATCAGCTGAGGGCAGGAACTGAGCTCCAAAGGGACCTTGAGTTCGTACTCGTATTACCAGTGAGTAATGCCTTGAAACTGCACGTAGTTCTGCTGCACTTCAGATATTTATGTGCTGTTCATTTTAGTACCTTGATTAAAACTTAGAAGTTAACATAGAGTAACTCTCTTGTCACTACATATTTTTTACTTTTTTATTATTTTTTCACCACTCTTCTTTATGATCAGAGTAATAAATGCAAATATATAGGCTTTACCCTGCCATTTTATGCTTCTGACTCTATCAATAAAATCTGCTGTAACAAAGCTAAAGCAATGTCTGAGGCAGTTAAATAAGCTGAATGACCTTATTAAACAGACATTTTGTGATATTTAAAAGTAAGAGATATATTTTAGATAAAACATGCAATTGACATGTTTTATGGTTTGCACTTTTTTTTAATTAATTCAGTAAAAGATAATCAAGAATTGCTCATTCCTTCACTTGCAGATAAATGTGGAATGAAGCAGCTAGGGTAAATTTACACTCAACAGAACATAATTATTATTTTAATTACTCATAGATTTATTTAAGATTACCCCTATTCGGTTTTGGTATGTTCTTGAAGATTTGTAGACCTGTTACTTTTCCCCTTCCTCCTTCCTTTTCTTCCCCCCACCCCCAACTCTTTTTTTTCCCTCCAGGATTGTAAAGCAATGATCAGGTTCAGTGTCTAATGAGAAAACCATTCTGAACACGTAGAGACAAAGAAGAGGTTTCCCTGGCAACGAGGGCCATGCCAAAGCTCTCAGAACAGTTATTTCCCCTGTATTCATGTTTCTTTTCTGTTTAGGATGCCTCTTAGTGTGAGTTCACAGGCAATGCCTGGCAAGCTTTGCAGAGACTATTGTTCCTTAATATACATAATAAAACACAGCTAAAGCTATGTTTTATGAGTGAACTGAAAAGTAGTGATCTGACATATATTTTTTCAGGGGTTTTTTTTTATGGAAGCTAAAAAACATGTTTACTTCTAGATTATTACATATGTCTAAGGCTATTAAATATACTACCTACATCTTTCTAGAACTTAACTGGTCTCAGTAACATTTGTGGGAGCTTACTGAAATCTGAACCACATTTCTGTTGTCATGAGAATAAGTACTGATCTAGATTTTTTGAAATGCACATGAATTTAAGCACATACAGATGCGAGTATAGATTTAGAACAGTTTATAATATAACTTCTGTTAAACCTCTATTTAAACTTAAAGAAATATTAGAGTAATAAAGTACTGAAATATTAGACAATTTTTACTATTTGATAGTAAAAAGTAATTACAATGACTTTAGATGTTTAAATTAATTTGCTTTTCTTGCTAGGAACAGTGTGAAATCTATGAACTTTCTATGATAAAGACTTGTACAGTCAGATTAATAAATGAGCTCTTCCACAACCATATATTTCTGGAGAGAACTGAGCAGGTTAGCACCTCATCCAACCCTAAGCTTGGTCAGTATTCCGAAATCGTTCATGCAGCTATCCAACTGCTGAGAGATTTGATCTGGAAAATGTTCTTAAAGTGCTCATGCTCACACACATTAAACATACAGCTGCTGTTTTCTCTTTCTGTAGAACAGAAATGTTAATCTTATGTCCAAGACATTCTCTGGAGGCATCAAATTACCTACAAAGTTTACTTTTTCACAGTCCAACTGTGAAAAATCATATATTTAATTCAACCTTCTTCAAGAAATTCAAATCAACTGCCTTGCTTTCTTTTTCTCTTACCTCTCCCCTGCTTCCTCCCTCCTGCCCTAAAAACCACAACCCTGTGACTAAATCATTGTATGCAGGGATGGGCAGCAAGCATATGAACATGTCAAGGTAATAACAAGGATTGCTTCTGGACAAGCACTGCAACCAGCAGTCATCATTTACTGCAGTCATTTACTGCAGTCGTCATTTTATCTGTCAGTAGCTGAACTTTTAAATCATTAACCCAGCTTATATTTTTTAAAAGAAAGATCTTGAGCACTTAAAAGATCACCAAGTGAATATTCAAGCATCAGAATCCCAAGAGGACAAAACCTCCCTACAGCCTTGAGTAAAGAATCTAGAAGGCAGAATTTAATCTCTCTCTCTTCATTATTCACTACTGAAGTTCTGTAGGAAGATACGTAAAGTGAGTCTATGCATACTGAGTAGAACCCTGCATGTTTAGAGAGGACCCTAGGCAGGTGCTTCCACTGGGATCTTAAACAGATGGCAGCAAATTCCTCCTGTGTCTGAGATAGGAAGCAAGGTTTTCTGATTGCCCTAAAATGATTAGAAGCCTAAAAACAGGCTCTGAAAAGTTCCTTGGATTTGATTCTTATATAGTAACTAAATCATTTGTCACAAGTCCAGCTGGGATTGATAGGGCTGGGAAGATATTGCTTGGCTATCCTTTCCATCCTATCTCAAATTCAATTCCACTGTTATATGTAAAATCAAGCTAGTTGCAAAGTAGTATGAAGCTAAGGAAGAAAAAGAAAAAAGTGAAATAGGATTAAAAATAAATTAGAAAGTGGAATCTTGCTTTGAATTAGTAGGAGTGATATTCTCTTCTTTTTTCTCCCATGAAGACTGCAAAGGAAACTCATTTCAGCTTTGTAAGACTCCAGTGATTGCTTCAGACACAAAATGAATCAGGCCTCTTGTTGGATTATGTGGGTGGTATTTCTACTCTCCCCTGGGGTGATAATTCACAGCCTGCAGCTGTGGCATGCAAACTCAAATATTTTTCTCTTTCTGTTTGTCTTTAATAGAAAAACCTGCATTCATTTGCTGCTTTTAAGAAAAAGGGGGGAAAAGTTGAAGGTCCATTAAAGATTAGTAGTGTGAAACAGACCAGTCATAAAATAAAACAGTAAAAAGAGAGAATGAGTGATAACAGCATATTTTAGTGCATTTATGGTCTAATATTAAAATGAACGGTAAGATATGTCCTTGCTCAGGTGTATTAATAAGACAAACAATAGATAGTGATTGCAAACAACCCCTTTTGAACTGCTAAGAGTCACAAAAAAGATCTTTTGTCTAATATTTGCTTACTTAAACAATTATTTTTTCTCTTTATACAGCAATTTTTTTTATGTTATCCATACCTATTAAAACATAATTCTTGAATATTTTGTGTAATTTGAATGAATGAGATAAACCATAAATCACAAACTTGTGATCTCATACCATTAAAACCATTTTGCAAATTCCCAGTTGAACTTCACTTCCAAGTACACTTTTATTAGTTTAGGAATCTCTCCTCCCAAGGTGGGGAAAAGTAAAACTTGAATTCAATGGGGTTTTTTGCTTGGTATTACAACATAAAGTTGATCTTGCATGGCATGTTTCTTAAAAGCTGCTCTAAAGTTTTTTCATACCCTATATATTATTTTCTTTCCCTAATGGCTTGTTGTATTGTTTGCCAGTACAATGACTAGGAAAGCACTATTAACACTTAAGCTAATTAAGGTTTTCAGAAACACTGTTAACATTGTTCTCATTAACAGACTTAAAAAAACATTATTCAGATGTATGAAAAAGAAGATTGCATTTAAATCTTAAGAAATGAATGTAAGCATTTATATTCTAGTACATTAACAGTTTGTTCCAGTACATTGATATTTTATGTGGAATTCCTACTCTGCAATTAATATGCCTGTTGCAAATTGAAAAACCCATAATCCATCCTTCTCTGCTGGAATGTAAGAGCATATTATTATTGAGAAGCTACAGGGTACCAGAACCATTTTTTAAAGTTGAATGCTTACTACCTTAAATTTGCATATAAAATAGACTTGCTTTCACACTAGGTAATACAACTGAATGTATCATGACACACATGGATATGTAACAAATAACAAAAATAACAATAATAACAACTCCAGTGTGTTTCACCTCCACAGAGACACTTATGTCTTCTAGCACTAGAAATTAAAAAAACTAAAAAATCAACACAAAATGGTAATCAAATTCTCAACTTTCATAGTTAACAAGAGTTATCTGTGTGATTTCTTATCTTAAACATGCATATAACATGGCCATCATTTTCTTTCTAGGAATTTCCCAAATCTACTGAAGAGCACAATATGTATTTTTGTACACAGACTATCAATTAATAATGGTGTTAATGTAAATAAAACATGGCACTGCCATTAACTGCCTCCTGGAGACATTTATAGCTGAAGTAATTGCTCAGGCAGGCATTTATAATGAGATACCCTTTCTTTATCAGATGTAGAATGAGCAGAGTACTATGACTTTTCAGCGCATGACTCTTCTATGAGTTACAGCAACTAAGATTTGTACATTTTAGTGGTTTGTCATTGTATTGATCTTCTAAGCTGAATCCTCTCAAAGGGCTTATCAGAACCAAAATAGATGGATATCATTAGAGATGTCATTTCCTGACCCAGTTTTTGGAAGACTTTGTCTTTCATGCTGACAGTCTGAAGAAAAATGTTGTCAGGAGGTTTTGGGTTTTTTAACACTGGACACAGATCTTAACATAAAACTGCTCTCTGGTTCAGGTAAAAAGAAAATGTCACTAAAATATGCAAGTTCTATCTGAAAGTGATAGTGGTAGGTCCTGGAAGACTATTGAAATAATTCCTTGTTTTCAAAACCAAAAGCATCTAGAGGTCTTTTCTGTTATAAGGCTTTTTTACCTTCTCTTCTCTTTTTCTTCCTTTGGAAGGATGCATGCACCTGGTGATCCATGACTGGATTTTCCTGAGGGTCTGGGAAACATTCTTTATTTGGAATATTTTCTATAGCTATGACATAATTTCACAATGGAATGAGACCTAGGTGTATACCCTCATTTTCTAGAGGGCTGGCTAGATGGGATGCAACATGTTCTGTAGCAAGTCCTCGATTTAGATGTCATGAGACCAGAACTGTGAAATAGGAGAAAACAGCCCAAGAGAAGAGGTGTTTTCTATGTTAATTTTTCACTGAAGATCTCAAAGCACTTTGCAAATAGGAACTATCTTGACTGGAAATGTGTTTGTGGGAATAACTTTTATAAACCTGAGGAATAATTAGTGCAGGAACAAGAATCTTTTGAAGATGTTCACAGGTGCTTGTTTACAAACAGATCTGGGATTGGGAGATATCCAAGGACTCCTAGTTCCTCATGTTTACCATAAAACCTTAGCAAACTATTGAAAGCAATGGCAAAGGTTTTCTACAACCTTTGGCCCAGAAAGCAGGAACTCTTGTTCATCTTTTAGTTGCACCATCTCTTTCTTTGAGGAGGATCGCAGTCTTAGTCCACACATAAGAAGGATGTCAAGAGTCAAATTGTCATATTTACCCATAGCACTGAATAACATGATGTGCAGAGTCTTAATGTACTCTAATAAATTCTAGGGAGTTTAAGAAAGAGGTTATGCCTTTATAACATGCAACTTTTCCTTATTAGGTGCATAAATACTTTGGAAAAGTGCATTTATAGGATATATATTAACTGCAAACTAATGGCATTCCACTCTGAAACCCAACTTAGTCTTCCCACTCATAGTTATTTGTTCACTAAGCAAGCAATGGGTTGCTACTGTGTCTCATTACTGATGACAATGAGATCTCTTTTTTTAAATTACTACTTCATGCAGGTTATTGCAAGCTAAACTCAAAATAAACTAAAACAGCAAACTATATTCTGCAAAGATTACAGGAAGATTAATTTGAAAAAAAATGATTAAAAACCTTTTCCTTTCTTATGAATGTATGTTTTTCCTAACATGCAATGGAGGGTAGAACCAACTCCCAAACCCCTCAAAACAGCAAAACAAAACAAAAAAAAAAACAAAAGGGTGATTTATAGCTTCATTGGTGTGGTACTATACTTCAATACCTTGCTTTTAAACAGAATGTCTTCAAAGCTTTCTTTGTTTCACAAAGTATGTTCTCTTGATTCTTTGTCAGGGTAAAAAAAAAAAAAAAACCTAGCCACTCAATTTTGTACCCTGGAAGACATAAATGCACAGCTAAAAATCCACTTCTGTCACTCAGCAATGCTAGTTCACAGCTAGTATCAACATTCCTGTTCAGGTTTTCATCTCTTTATTATTTGCTATTTCTTTCTTATGAAACTAAATGTTGGTCATGAATTTGAATTCACCTTCAAACTCTCACCTTTTATTTTCTTTCATGAATTCATTAAATATTCACCTCTGTCAAGAAAAGAGTAAAGTCATGCAAAAAGAAACAGGTTCTCCCATTACAGTTAGGCAGGAGTTAATGGTTTGTAGTTTACCTGTAATATGTCCAAAACCAAGAAAGGGGTAAAAAACATACAAAATGCCACTTTATTAATCCCATTAACTTTCATAAGAAAATATTCCAAAGGAAAACATATTTCTAGTTTTCCTAATTATCTTAGTGTCACCAAAATACCACTCTCTCACATCTTCAGCACTCCATAGCAGCAACTATAGCATAAATTACTCTGCTGCTTTTACCTTTGCATATTTACTCTTTCCTTGTTCAAGCTGCTGAACTATTCAGTGCTGCAGGCAAACAAAGACAAAAAGCTTTATGGACATAGGGCATGGTCTAGTGACCGATGTCAGTGCCCATCACATACTTAGTGCTATGAAGTACATACTACAGCTGAGGGAGAGAGGGAGAGAGTATCCTGCCTACTTCTTCCCTTAATGTTGCAGCAGCAAGTTTACATGCTATATTAAACAGAAAACAAACAAACAAAAGATCCATTAGCCCATTACATAAAAAGCAGAGATCATATTTTGTGAATGTCTATCCTATCACCACTTCATGGTCAGTTTCAAGAGACTGTTTCAAGGAATGCACCTTTCCAGAAAGATCAAAAAAAATATACTGTAATTTTGAGTGTAGGCAAATAGGCAGAGGATGTTACAAATTTTTGTGAATCCTCATAGCTGAATGAATGTCAATGATACCCTGATGCATCCCTAAAGGCATCTGTCTAGAAGCCCTCAACAGAAGATGCCACTCCAATAGTAACATTTTGTTATACTAAAATCTAACCATATTGTCTCAGTGGACAAAGAGCACAGCAACTTCCGGTGGTCACCCAATTTTGTATTGGAGTGCTGAATATTGCACTGCTAGTGTTGTGATTTTAGGTATTGCCACAGCTGGTGTTACACATGACCTGAAAAATTCTTCAAAGTCACAAAGTAACAAAGGACAAGGATAAGGCTGAGTTGCTTAATGTCTTTCTTGCCTCAGTCTTTGATAGTAAGGTAAGATGATCCCTGGGTACTCAACTTCAAGAGCAAATAGACAGGGAGGAAGAGCAGAGCAAAGTTCCTTTGATCCAAGAGGAAATGTTTAGAGAGCTAGGCAAACTAGATATTCATAAGCCTATGGGGCCAGATGTGATTGACCCAAGGATGTTAAGGAAGCTGGTGGAGATGCTTGCCAAACCTCTTTCCATTGTCTACCAGCAGTCCCGGTTGACTGGGGAAGTTCCATTGGACTGGGGGCTGGCAGATGTTATACCCATTTACAAGAAGGGGCAGGGAGAGAATCCAGGAAACTACAGACCTGTCAGTCTGACCTCAGTGCCACAGGAGTTCATGGAGCAGATCATCTTGGGTGCATCTCATAGCACACAGGACAACCAGGTAATTAGGCCCACTCAGCACAGGTTTATGAAAGGCAGGTCCTGCCAAACTAACCTGATCAGCTTCTATGACAAGGTGATCCTCTTGATGGATGAAGGAAAGGCTGAGGATGTTGTGTACTTGGACTTTTATAAAACCTTTGACAGAGTTTCTCACAGCATCCTACTTGAGAAACTGTCTACCAGTGGTCTGGACAGGCATACCCTCTGCTGGCTTAAAACCCGGGTGGATGGTCAGGCCAAAGAGTGGTGGTTGAATGGAGTTAAATCCAGCTGGAGGCCAGTCACAAGTGGTGTTCCCCAGGTTTCAGTGCTGGGTCCAGTCCTGTTCAATATCTTTATCAATGACCTGATGAGAGTTGACTCGCCTTCCCTGGAGGTATTTAAGATGCGGGTGGATGAGGTACTGAGGGGCATGGTTTAGAGATCGGTGAGAATGATTGGACTCCATGAACCAGTGGGTCTCTTCCAACCTGGTGATTCTATGATTCTATGAATCGAGTGCTTCGTTAGCAAATTTGCAGACAACATTAAACTGGGAGGAAAGTCAATCTATTGGAGGGCAGTGAGGCTCTGCAGAGGGAACTGAACAGGCTGAATCAATGGGATGAGGCTAATGGGATGAGGTTTAACATGGCCAATTGCAAAGTACTGCACTTGGGACACAAAAAACCCATGGAATTCTACAGCCTTGGGGAAGACCGACTGGAAAGCTACCTGGCAGAAAAAGACTTGGGGGTGTTGGTCGACAGCCAACTGAACATGAGCCAGCAGTGTACCCAGGTGGCCAAGAAAGCCAACAGTATCTTCACTTATATCAGAAGCAGTGTGGCCATCAGGACGAGGGAAGTCATTCTCTCCCTGTACTCTGCACTGATGAGGTCACACCTCAAATACCATGTTCGGTTTTAGGCCCTTCACTGTAAGAAAGATAGTGAGGTCCTGGAGCATGTCCAGAAAAGAGCAACAAAACTGGTGAAGGGGCTGGGAAACAAGTCTTAAGAGGAGCAGATGTGGGAACGGAGGTTGTTTAGCCTGAAGAAGAGGAGGCTGAGGGGAGAACATTATTGCTCTATACAACTACCTAAAAGGAGTTTGCAGAGAGGTGGATATTGGTCTCTTTTCCCAAGTGATAGGTGATAGGACAAGAGTCAATGGCCTTCAGTTGTGTCAGGGGAAGTTTAGGTTGGACACTAGGAAAAATTTCTTTACAGAAAGGGTTATCAAGCACTGCAACAGCTGCCCAGGGAGATGGCTGAGTCACTATCCCTGGAGGTGTAGATGAGGTGCTTGTGGACGTTATTTAGTAGTGGACGGGTATGGTTGGAGTTCATGATCTCAAAGATCTTTCCCAACCTAATGATTCTATGAAAAGCTTTATTCAAATAAATAAATGATGTGCAGCAACACACCTCTTCAATTTAGAGTCACCATCTTTTTTTAGAACTCCAAGAGATTTTGCTTTCTGGTTCTTGCAGCAAGAGTATTTGGGACAGCTCATGAAATCAAAGTCCTCCTTCAGAGAATCCCTGTCACAACATCCCTTTCTGAGGATACACGCAGCTTTCTAATACCAGAACATTCCTGAGACCATGTTCAGACTTCACTCTGCTCTTCTTCAAGGGGCAGCTTTCAGTCTTCTTCCTTCTACAGAAATGCTCTGTCTCACTTAAATATACTACTGTCATCCAAACATTAGAAAACTATCCTGAACCCGATCTGTATACAAAATATGAAGACCATTGCTCCAGTGCTTACATATAAACAAATACTTTATCTTTCCTTTCTTGATTTCTTTATACATCAATATTTCTTATACAAGTATGCAATAATAACATTATCTTACAGAAGCAATTGAAAATAATGAATCTTTTTCATGCCTAGTTATCAATCAAAATAAGACAGAAGAAGAACAAAACAGGTAGTAATGACTGGAAGATTAAGTTTAAACCTTTGAAGGATTTTGTTGCAGTAACCAAGTAGGAGATTGTAAAATTCTACATAAAGAGTCAAATATAATAGCTTTAAAAAAATACTTTAAGACACTCAATATTGCCTTCTATTGCAATTAATTTCTTATTCTGTGGGAGCTGAAATCACATGCAGCTGTAAATATGCATGGAAATGGATGTCTGTAGGCGGATGTATGGAGATGGTCCATTATAACTTATTCTTGTGTTTTAGGCTATGTAGATGTATAAGCATATTGTTTTAAGAGATAACACTAATCTTTAGAGTTTGGTGGCAATGGTTGGACTTGATGATCCGGTGGGTCTCTTCCAACCTGGTGATTCTATGATTCTATGATTCTGTGATTCTATGACAAGCTCAAGTTTCCCTTTACTTTAATTGCACTTGCTGCTGCTGCCCAACTAGCACCACTGTTCCACAATTCCTCCTGGCATATGACTCCTGCTGGAAAGCATTGCCATCCTGACCTTACAATAGAAAAGTTCAAATCCACTGACCTCACAACTGAGCAACGTCTATCAGGCACAACATTCCCTTTGATTTGGTTTAAATTTAGAATAATGTAAATCAAAATAGGAAGAAATTTTGAAGTTCTTTATTCCCATCCCCTGAATGACTTTATTGAATAGTTCATTCTTATAGGGCTGTAAAACTTGATATAGCATAGAGTACTACCACCATTGCTTACTGTCGAACAACAGCTGCAGTGCCCTTGAGAGACATCAGCTTGTCATGGGCAGAGCAGCTGGAGGAACAAAGTGATCTGCACATGGTAAGACAGACAGCCACATACTCATGGCTGACCACTCTGGTGGCAACAAGCTGATAACTCTCAGAGTGGTTGTGAGAGCTAACAGAATGATACCAATGAAATTTTCTTCACACTAAATAAATTCACAAAGAATGAGCCTGAAAACTAGCAATACTCAAAGCATAAACGAGGACAAAATTTTTAAAACTGAGATATAATTTTAAATTAGATTTTTATATACCAAATGTTTTCCTCTGAAAATAACTGTTCTACTTACAATTATATATATATATGGACTCTTCTTTTCAGCAGTTTTAATTCTCTTCATTCTCTACCAGGCTGCTGATTTTCGCTCTGTGTGTCTTTCTAACATTTTTTTTATTAAACTCCTTCTCTCTCTCACTGCACTTGTTTCACTTTGTTCATCTTTCACCATCACATTTCAAAGACTTCCAGGAGTCAGACAAAGTTCTTTCAACAGGGTACCACTTTCCTTCACAGAAGGGTAAAATTCTTCACTATATAAGGCAGAAGCAATGCAGATATCCTTACAAGCCTTTTTTTAAAAATTTCCTTAAATATATTTCCTATAACCATTACTACTGGAAAAGTCTGAGACAAATGTGGTGAACTACAGTTGTTAAGGGACACTATGTCATTTATTCAGGGACATTTATTCCCATACTGGAATAGAATCTAGATGTATTTTTCCAGTACAGGTTTTAAATCAATGTTCCTAAGCAAAATCCTCTGCTCTAATGTAAAGAAAATCCTTTGCTTGAGAAAGTAATATTTCAGGGTTTTTTATTTTAGTAATGAATCATTTACAAATGCCTGTATAAATTCAGACTGGTTTTGTAAGGAACTGTGCAGGGAAAGCCATTTTAGAGTCCCTCAGTTCTGAATCGATAGGATTTTTTTTAAATGACTGAATTTGAGTATTTTGTTGTAAAGATGTTCTTTGTGAGTTTTTTCATATATGTAGGTTCTGAGATCTACAAATTTAATAAAAGATAAGATATGACACCAGATATTTCATTTCAGCTGTGCAATGCTTAACTCTTTGTGAGGATATTATGACACAAAAATGATAGTGAAGTGACTCAGAGCCAAGCCATGGAAACCACTGATATTTTCTTGTTTATATTATGTCTTTAAAAAACTTACCAAACCATTATATTAAGATGTAGTTACTGAGGACCACCTACTGGGCTGAATATCTTTTACTTGTAAAAAGACAATGTCATTAATAAACAGTTTTATATCCTTATTTCTTTTACAAACTTAGATAAACCCAGTAAATTATGCAATAGGTAGCTCTGCACATGTCCACTTTGAATGGTTAAAAAAAATATTCCATTGTCAGTAAGAAATTATAATTATGACATACAGTAAAAAAGATGTTACAGATGCAGTGGTTTTTTAGTAAAGGAAATCAAATTTTTATGTTACATCATTGGTACGACATTTTAGAGACTGGAAGGATAATTATGAATTCAAAAAAAAATATGCCAAGAGAAACATAAGTACTGCTTATCTGAAACAAGAACTATTACCCAGATACTCACAAACTTCCAGTAGGTAAATGTTAGTTTCTCCTGGATTTCTGATGGCACGCATTTTCCCTTTCCTTCAAATTAATTTTACAGCAGATTCCAATGCCTAAAAGAACTCCCTGAGGGCTTGAGTTAACTGATGAAAGAGAACTGTTGAAGCACTGCATAGAAGAAAAATACTTCTCACTACTCAGATACTAGCATCTCAGAGACACTTCCCAGTCATTTCAGCTCTTGCCACAGTGGTCTTTATCTTGGAGAATGATCTGAACTATACTTTAACACAAGCAGTCTTTAAGATGGTGCTATGCAAAATCCACTGCTAAACAAAATGCTGATTCTTTATAATTAGCTTCACCTTTAACTTTTGTGTGTTTGCAAATGGATTCTCTCTTTTGGCCAAAATGTCCTTATGTTTCCTATCCAAACTATTTTGATAGCTGTAATGTAACCCCCATAATCTAAAATGCCCTTTTTTATGCTGCTCTTTGTGGATTCTTAGTGATTTTTTGACCATTGTGTTGTAGGATTTTCTGTTAGTTTGATTTATCTATGACACTGTCCTGATCTTCCTCATATTGTGCAGTCTCACACAGGTGATACATAAAGGGTTTACATCTGTGAAAGATTCACTGGACAAGAGCAAGCATAGTTGTCTGACCAAACAAAGCTGAAGGGAGATAATTTCTCAGGCATTTGCTAGAATGTGGGTTTCTAATAATGACAGTAAGTTTTGACCAACCCTGAAGTACAGGCTTAATGTATAGGAAGACCTCATAGTGAAGATAGTTATTATTTCAGCTATTTTTACATGCTACCATCCTCCTGACAAGTAGAAGCTTTATGTGTATTAAGTATGCTCCAGCTGCCATTTTTTCCTGAGATTCGCATACATGAACTGTGATTTATTAACAAGACCATACTACTCAGAATAGTTAATAAAGGCAAAAAAATATTCTGCTGTGTAGTTAATTGTGATTGTTTGTATACTGATGACTTCAAATCAGTATTTACCCTGATTTTACAGAATTCTGAATGTTTGCTTGCTAACATCATGGTAATTATCGATGAATAGGGAAAGACAAAGCAACATACATATACAGCCTCTTAATTCTGTGTTTGACTTGTTTATATCAAACACTCAGTAAACACACTCCTTCATAATTCACAGAAAGCTAAGTCAAAGTCATCATACAGGTGAACAAATCCATGTTTAGGAGCCTGTGCTCGGTCTGATAGTCTAAGGTGGATATGCAGCAGATCATTATGTATTCTTCACCACAGGTCAGTTGCTTAGCTACCAGAGAAGTAGAGAACTACTAATTGAAAGTATTCAGTATTGCTGGCAACATTTGCTGCAGGACACCGGTCTTGGAAACAGTGAGATATAAATGTTGCAGGAGGAAGGATGAAAGAAAAATCCACATAACATCATCTTGCTGAAAATAACAAATATTTTTCTCCAGTATTATGATGCATGGATTCTCATCACTAGAATGGTACTGGTTCTGTTGAAGAGTCATCAAATAATAGTGTGACAAATTTAGTTGTTTTAGAGATTAGTTATTCACAGCAAGTCAATATACTGTGTTTATGTTTTAAATGTAATCATTGTTGCAACTACTGGAGTAATTTCCTATTTATTTAGCACCAGCACAATTCCAAGTATTTAATTACATTTAGGGATCTCTAGTCAATAAGTACAGCTATTAAAAGGACAAAAAATATATGGAAAACTCACCAGAATAATGTCTTCTCATGAGATCCTGAATTACTAAAATTCTTCCAACTGGTTCAGAAGTAAACCTGAAGCTCTGTGGTGGAAAAAAAAAAACCACTCCTTCTTTTTTAACTCCGAGAAGAATTCAACAATACAACTTTATCAGCTTTTATTTTCACAATATTCTCCAGTGTAGGTATTATATATTTTTTCCTTTGTAGTCAATGTTTTATAACTTCATTTTCTTCCAGTGTTATAGTCTTGAACACAATCGTTAATATCATCTTATTGGGATAAATGAGAGGTTGTCTTTGGTCTATTGTCCTCCTATCAAGCGTTTCAAATAAGACATAGTCACACTTTACCTTTCAGTGGACAGGTTAAAAATAAACTCGGTGTAGTATTATATTTTACTGCAGTCTGTGCATACAAAGCATTAGGAAAGCATTCCTTGAAACAGTCTCAGCACCTTTATTGATAAACTTCAGTTAAAACACTTCCATGGAGAAGTGTTTCCCAGATAACTTCAGAGAGAAGTGATTTAGCGAATCTTTATTTCCATAGAGTTTTTTAAGTTAGTAGGGTTCATAATGATGACTGTTTATGTACCATTTTGTAGATTTGATGGAATGTCAATGAGTGAAAGATAAAAGTTTATCATATTTATCCAGTTTCCAAATAATTTAAATCCAGACACAAATTTTCAGAGTTTCTATATCCTATTTAAAATATATTATTTAGTTATTATAGAGCATCTGATGCTTCTATAGTAAAAACAAACGTGTACTATTACACTGCCCCACAAATCTCTTGTTTCAGGACACTCTGTTCACATAACAGGAATTTAAATTCACACACCAGGAATTCATATTCCCTTAAGTGGGAGGAGAGACCTGAATTTGAGTAAAATAGATTTAGCAGACAGGCTACCCCTTGTTAATCTAGCACTTTTTTATCTATTCATTCTTTCATTAATGAATCAAATATGGTGTTGCAGGGCTCCAGTTATATAACTTACAACTCAGTCAATTTTTTTTCTAATTTCATCATTCATTGTGAATCTGAAAAATAAAACCCACCCTACTTTTTGCTTCAGTTGTTTAACTGTTCCTTACAGAGCATGCCTAGGACTACCCCTTTGATGCCTTTGTAAAACATCCCTAAACCAAGTCACCAGAGAAAGCAACAAGTGCAGCTTGGTAGAGAAAATTTCAGGTCACAACTGTATATTCTAAGTAAGACATCCAGTTGAATATCCATATTTTTATGACTGCATCACCATACAGTCAGGAAAAGATCAGCAAGGCAGCTTGCATTGTCCTTCATAAAACTAGTACATGATCCACCGGCAACACTGCACAAAATTTCACCTGAAGCACAGAAACATGTTTAGTACACCAAATCCTCCTTAGTTCTAAGCTATGAATTCAACCTAAATTTCAGTTTCCTCAGGCAAATAAAGATTTCTCCTTCTGTAATAGAGTTACAGTTCTACAAACACTAAAGCATCACTAACACCACATGTCTAAGCTAACATCTGACATCCCAAAACCTAGAGAACACCGGCAATGTTACTGCATCCTTGCCATCCCTTGAGACTTTTCACAAATTATTCTATTGTATTTAAGCTCTATGCTTTCGTTTGCTTTCTCCAGCTTTCAAATCTTAATTTTCTGTTACATGGACAAAGTAGATTTGACTTCCTACATGTAACTGGAAATGTTAACACTGTAATTCTTATAGGAAAATTTCATTAAGCAGGATCTAAACAGCAACTAATAAAGATGTACATTTCAAATCAAATGATATGGATAATTTGCAAACAATAACTGGAAAAAGTTTGGTTGATGAAGTCTCTGGACCATTAACATTCAATTTCAACAGCTTTAGGTGTTTCAAAAGACTGATAAGCAACTGTTACTGTGCATCTGGTTTAACAGAGTAAAAACAATGACCAAAATAACTATATATTTTTCCCTCTGACCATTTTCACAGATTAAATAGCAGAAATACTAATAAAAGATTCAATAGAGAGATGTAAATAAAGCTAAATTAATAAATTGCAATTCACAAATTTAGCAAATAAAGCTGTCTTTGGATTCTTAGACATATGAACAAGTGTATATTGACTGGGATAAGGGAGGTTGTATAGTATCTGTAAATGACACTGGACTATTATACATTCTGTATATCACAATTCAAGCCACACAATGACAAATTTGAAGGCAAAACCAACAAACAAACACCTCACAACTGATAGAATTCAGTTGGTAAGCTTCCAGGAGGGTGAAAGGAGGTTCAGTTAGGTGGAAAATTAGTAATAAAGTGTCCAAAAGCTGATTGTGGAATTTAAAAAATTGAATGAAACATGCATTTTTGATATCAGTACTTTGATATATTTTGCTGATTTTAAAACCAAGAATGAGATCAGATTATTTGATCAGGACCTAGATTTACAGACTACAAAACTGTCTACCTCTGATTCTTACAAATTAATCTGCAGCAAGAGTCAGTAATGCATCCATACAGCTAAGAAGGCCAACAGCATCCTGGAATGCATTATGAAGAGTACCACTAGCAAGCAGGTCTAGGTAGTTAGCCTATCCCATCTACTCAGCATTGGTGAGACACATCTGAAGCATTGCTCCCAGTGCTGTGTTCCACACTTCAAGATGTATGAATAAATTGGAGAGAGTCCAGTGAAGAACCAGTAAGATGATTCAAGGCTTGGAGCATCTGCTGGGAAAGACAAAGAGATAGGACTTTTTGCCTGGAGAAGGGAAGGGTCAGGGGGCATCTTATCAATGTGTAACAATATTTGATGGGAAGGAATAAAGATGTAGAAGCCAGACTCTCCTCAGTGGTACATAATGAAAAGGCAAGAAGCACCAGGCATAAACTGAAATACAAAAAAGAATTCTAATTAAATACAAGAAAAGGTGCGATTATTTCTAGAATGGCTTAGCTTGGAAGGGACTTTTAAAAAATCATCTAGTCAAACTCGCCTGCCATAAGCAGGGACATCTTTTACTAGATCAGGTTGCTCAAAGCTGTAAGGTGATTGAACACTGGAACAGATTGCCTAGAGAGGCTGTGGAGTCTCCATCCTTGGATCAAAGCCCAACAAGACACATCCCTAAGCAATCTACTCTAGTTGATCTCACTTTGAGCAGTGAGATTGAAAAAGATAACCTCTCTTGCAACCTTAAATATTCCGTATTTCCATGGCAAAAAAAAAGAGACTGTTGCATTACTGATGTGTACTAACAAAACCGTAACCATATGTTTGAAATGGAGCTTCCCACAAAGCTTTGTTGTTGTTAGATACTGAAATAGTTCAGATATTAAAATTTATCTATAAATTGATAAAATAAGATCTATTACTCCGTAGGACACAGATGCACAAAGATATATTTTACTTTCTCTCTTTATACAACCAGACCTATCACATAAACACTGAAAATATTGCAGCAGTCTTAAAGTTACTATGAGACTTAGGAAACTTTTTTGTTTTCAATTTTTATGAACTCCTGGTTTTGACAGACAGACACAACTGTGTGATGCCTAAGTGGTATGCACTAAACCTAAACCATGGGCTCCAAGAATTTAGTTTCCTATGTGCATACCAATATATGAGAGCTGGGAGGTATTCCTCCAAATAAGATTTTGTCATCTTCCAACAGCAAAAAAAAATAATAATCTAGCATTGTAAAATAAACACCTTTCCATATTTTCCTTTTGAGGAGTTTTCTCACTTTCCACCTTCATTGTATTCCTTCCTTCACCAATTTTTAGACTTTCCTAAGGAACATAAAATTCCCACCAGGTCTATTATCAAATACTTCCTTCATATTGTTTTTATGTTGAGAATATAAATGAGGTCTCTTCTTTTGTAAGACCTCATCTGGAGTACTGTGTCCAATTCTGGAATCCTCAATATAAGAAGGACATGGAACTGTTGGAACAGGTCCAGAGGAGGGTTACAAGGATGATCTGAGGGCTGGAGCACCTTCCATATGATGACAGGCTGAGAGAGTTGGGCTTGTTCAGCCTGGAGAAGAGAAGGCTCTGAGGACATCTTACAGTGACCTTCCAGTACCTGAAAGGGGCCTACAAGAAAACTGGGAAGGGGCTATTCATAAAGGCTTGTGGTGATAGGACAAGGGGGAATGGATATAAACTGGAGAAGTGCAGATTTAGACTAGATATTAGGAAGAATTTCTTCACTACGAGAGTGATGAGACACTGAAAGAGGTTGCCAAGGGAAGTTATGGATGCCCTATCCCTGGAGGTGTTTATGGCCAGGTTGATGCAGCCTTGGGTAACCTGATCTAGTGGGATGTCCCTGCCAATGGCAGGGGAGTTGGAACTAGATGATCTTTAAGTTCCCTTTCAACCCTAACTATTCTATGATTCTATGATTCTATGATTCTTATCACAACTGAAAGTTTTCTGTAAGAGGTTTCCTTACTAAATGTCTGGGGAAAAAAAAATGAAAAAAAACCCAGAAAAGTAATGTTAAGAATAAAGAAAAGTTTACTGAGTGACCCAATATTGCATGTTGCTTAACCCAGTGTCTAACTTTCTCTTAAGTCATAAATCACTGACTGACATACAGAACTATATAGTATTGTCCTACTAAACTGGTGGCTTACTCAAAGAAATGATTTCCCACTCATCTTTTGACTCTAAGCTAGTCTTTGAAAATGTCATTCCTGGATAATTACTTCTCATTTTAAAAAATCAATATTTGTTTATGCTCAAGTTTATGCATCACTGTTATGGCATATGCGGAAACTAGTGGCTTAGGTTGAGCTTGCGATGATATATCAAGCATGCAGCTTTCAGAAAATTATTGTTAAGTTGTTTTTGACTTGCTGATCTAGATTCCAAATGTGTAAACTGATAGCAGTGTTTGGAGTTACCTCAGCTGCAGAGTCATCATTGTTCTGGAAATTATGGTAAGCGTTTCCTGACTGCTCTTCATATTAGGAGGAAGAAGCTAGTTAAAAAAACTCTACATTAAAAACAATACTACCACAATCTAGTAATTAATCTTCTCTTAAGCAGTCATCTCCCCTGTCACATTTCTTTTAGAATCCTGGAAATCTGGAAAAAAGAAAATGGGGAGAATCCTCAAACATTTCTTGACCTTTCATACTCACATTGAAGTCATAATCAAATTTCATAATGTCTATTGCAAATGTATCTCTTGTTAATACAGACAATAGCACATACATGAGTAATTCGGTCACTAGAATGAATGAAAAGCAAAAATATATTTTATTTGAGTACAGGAGATGCTTACCTTACTTATTCCACCCACACTGATTTAATTTCCTATTGTATATTCCTAATACTCTCACTATGTTTTCCTTATTTTTCTGTTGATTATTAACTTACCTTTTAGTTACTTCAAGGTTGATTAGGATTTAAAGATCTGACACCATGCTGGGAGCCTCTGCTTCTCCTCTTTATGTCCTTCACTCCAAATCATAAATACACTGTGTCCTTTGAACCAGTAGATACCTTGATCATCAACAGCTAACAATGTTCTTTTTACAGCTCCCCGACCCCAAAACTGCTTTCTAGACCCTGTATCCCTCAGGATTTGATTCCTAGGTTGAACTGAGGGAGAAGCTTTGATAACTGTTGGGTTTATGTCCAATAAGGTTTTAAGGCAATAGAATAATAGAGATAGAAACCCAGGAAAATAGCTATCATCTAAATTCCATTTAAATTCCTGTCTGTACTAGTGCTATTTTAAGTCACCCACAATGACAACTTATTGAATTTTTACTTATATTTAAGTGTTTGTATAAGAAGTGTTCATTTTCTTTCCCATATGGATTCAGCTTACGCTGAATTTGCATGCAAAGCAAATAATTTGCTCATACTTGTAAAGGATATGCATTATCAGAACACAACACCTGCAGGACAAAAGAGAGGTTAATTTCATTGTTGCTATGAAGCAAAAGAGATCATTATAGAGCCTGCAGTAACCAAACTCTGTGAAATAGCTGCTTTAGTCCTTAACTTTCCAGCACTAAATCTCATATCAGACTCAATTAACTACTACATAGCTTTTAATGACAATATTTTTCAAATACAGCTCTTGTTTACTAATAAGATTTCCCTTCACAACCATCTTTACCATTAACTTGGTGTTGTTAATATTCAAGTTTTGAGTTTTTCCAAAGAAAATGGGGCAATGAAAATCACATTTGCTGAAAATGCTTCTAAATTTTAAAGGGTTTAAGTTGCACTTCTGCACAAAAAGCAATAAGCGTGTAGGAGATGACTGAATCTCTGCATTATCTTCGCAGAACAGATTGGAGTTGTCACAGAACTTCCACTTATTTCACCAGAAATGCTTTGTTTGAGACTTTCATGATCAAAGCCCTTTAAATTAGAAATGCCCATTAAGTTTGTTAGTTTCTTATCACACTGGAAGTCAAAGCTCAAAATAAAAGTAGTCACAAAGTTAATCTAAAATAATTTGCATAGGTAATTAGCACAACATGCACCTGTTAACAGCAGCTGGATTAAGAGGTCAGATCACCCATAGCCTGCAGCAAAAATATTCCTGTCACACTGTTGTCCATCCACAACTTTTGACCTTTTTGAAGAGATGGAAGAGATCCTTAGATTCCGATAACAACATCTATATTTTTACCTTATTTGTTTTGATGCCTCTGTATTCCTTGTATTATTGTCAGTTGTCAGGGATTTTTGTCTGTGCTATGGGAGAAATACTAATGCAAACAGTTAACTTTGAAATTCCAGTGAGGATTTTGTTTTCAATATACTCACACTCAGGTGAACTGTGAGAAAAACTAGTTTTGAAAGAAGTTGTCAAAGCACTAGTCTCCAATTTGGAAAGGACTGCAAATGACACTAATTGTTTACAGTCATTTTTGGGATATGTTTGTTTTAACAACCCTGTAAAATCTGAGTAACAAGCCAGTACTATAAAGAGGGAACTATGAAAAATTACAAAAGCATGTGAACGTAGGGTGCACAAAATAGCTAATGGAGATACCTAGTGAAAATAAGACTTCTCAAAATGAATGGCAAAGTTTTAGAAGTCAGTTAAGAAAGCCTGCTTAGTTTAATGAATTAAAAAAAAACAAAAAAACCCCACAACTGTTAATGTTCTAGACCTGTATGTTTTTTCATGTTTCTGTGACTTTCTCTTCTCCGTCCTTCTCACTTCTTTTTTTTTCTTCATGTTTCTATCAACTGCCATGCTTTACTATCCTCTTTTGATATGTTTTCTACAGGAAATAATCATCAGTGAGCGAGTTTTATGCTGGTTTTGCTTAATTTTTTTAAACAAAGAAGTTATGTAGCCTAGGAAAAGTCATCAGGAAAAAAAAAGAAAATTAAAAAGCTATCAATTAGCTATCTAGGTCATATCAAACACAAGCTATTAGTAATAAACATCAGCAGTGCAGGTTTTGTTTTATTTACGTCAACTATATTGAGAATGCTGGAGTTGGATCTGTTTATGACATCTAACAAATCCGGTATAAGGCAATCCCTCTCATTCTCCTTATTCTTGGGCCAGCTTGGATTATGGTGTTATTTGGACCATTGGGTGTTTTCTTCAGGCAGTACTCACACCCTGTTGTCATCTTATCCCACCCTTGAACAAAAAAACCTGAAGGAGCAATACCTAAATAGCATGCAAAGCCAAAAGAAGGACCTAAATCTAGTGAAACTCTCCAATAAGGAGCTGGACTGCTGCCCAGAGCAATATTTATCTGAAAGCATATTTACGAGCTCCTCTGCAGTTCTGTTTAGTAATATGATGTGACATAGAGATAATGCATTGCATCTCAGGGTAATTCCTTATGTTATAAAACATCATGAGGGAGCCCTAGCCACTTTCTTCCTGGAAGCAAAAGTTATTCTAGTATACGGCTGCTCTCAGTCACCCATGTAAAAAGTTGCAGAAAAGGGACAACAGCACTGCATGCAGTGAATAAGCACAAATGAATGAGAAAACAGAACACACTCCCTCTGCAGAATATAGAGTGGTGTGTATGTTTGTGTGTTGGTTTATTTTGTTTGGTTGGTTTGGTTTTTTTTTTTGTTGTACTGAAGCTCCCACTATAAAAGAAAAAATATGGTTTTCAAATAGATCACTGCAAAGTAAAAAAAAACTGTTAAAGGGAAATTATCCACCCTGTCAGATAAGCAAAATTTGTAAGATAAGTATTTTTTGACAAAAAACAAGCAGAGTTTTGCTTCCCCATCTCTTCTTGTGCACACCAAGGATTCCTACTAAATGACAGCAGAAACTCACTGTATCTCTTTTCCAATGGTGTAGTAGAATAAGGCTTCTCAGGCAGACTCAACTAAAAAAAACCAGAGCTCCTGTTCATGCCCTCCACTCTCATTTCCCATTATTCCTTGCAGTATTAAAGTATGGGATATTACTCACATTTCTATTGGGAGAATATTTACTATAGGGAATGACCTGTACTAATACGGCAAAAAGATCTCATGTGAAAGCATGGTTGTCTGTCTAAACATTTTGCAAGTTTATTGAGCTCGTACAGGGAGGTCTCCAAGGTTGTATAATTTCAATATAAATTCAAAACTTAATTTAATATTGGTTACTTCTCAAAGCTTACAAAGATTTAATTTGAAGTGTGTCCTTTGGGGTGAAAGGCCATTAAATAACCTAGTGATCCATGAAGGCAATTTCAAAATGTACAGTAGGTAAAATAATATGAAATTGTTTCTATATTTGCATGTTTAATTTGCTGCTACTAAAGGATATTATTAAAAATCTTCCTGTTTGATATAAGTTATTTTTTTCTAATAAACTAGCTGAACTTTTTCATACTGACAGTCACAGATTCACTTTGAGCCCTGTCCTCCTAAGTAAGTGGACAGCTCTCTGGGTCCTTCTGTGTTGCCTTCTATTTTGCACACACATTCCCATAAGATAGTTGGATCTAAAAGTAGGAAGGAGCTAGCTTTTCCCATCTGACCCTCCAAAAACAATAGGGAATCATACACTCTTTATGGGCACACCTACAGTAAAAAAACATTAAAAAATCACTTCCTTCTGAATATCTCCTCTCCTCTTTCCATCCTAAATTGTATTTGTCATCCTTAATAGCCAAGATGCAAACTGAACTTGAAAATTTTATTATTTTAGGGACACAACATTGTATAATATTTTTAGTCATTCTTTTGCTTTATTGTTATGTCAGAACTCAGTAATCAATATGTATGTATCTACATCATAAGTCACCTCTTTGTAAATCTTAGAGGGTCCGGACAAGGCTGTAAAGAATTTTTTGACCTTTCAGCTGGGAGGAATTTCATTCATAGTAATGGAATTACACTTAATAGACAGAGAGGAAAGGTTTTTTATACAGCAAGAAAAAAACTTAATATTTTTAGTAGTTATAGATAATTTTCTATGTGGCATGCATACTCTATTTTTTTAATAGTATCAACTGTGATATATCATGGCGTAAGTTGTTTTATGATGACTTTATGATGACAGATTTCACCTAGTCCCTCTGTTTTCTCCAATATCTATGCTATCTCTATGCCATTCTTGACAAAGCTCTTCTCTAGAGTTCTTTACAAAGGTTCCAGGACTTTAATCACTGTTGCTTCTCTTCATAAATACCCCAATGATTCAAATGTTGTTTGATCTACAGGGTTGAAAAATGGATATGGTATTCAACTGAAACAAACATATCAACACAATGTGATAGAATTGCCTGTCATATCTTGCAATTGGATTCACATGTAGACTTACTACTATGAAGGATAACATTTTAAAAATGAGATATTTTCTTATTGTCATGTGCTACAAAATCTTGAAAAAAAGATTAAATCTGATAGATCTTTGAAGTGAAAGAATTTTTCTTTCTGGTGAAAAGACAATCTTCTAAAAATAATTTTAAAAGGCAAATAAAAAACAGTGTTCTATTAGAGTTGAACTTACCAACTAGAGAAAATTTTAAGCGCCTAGACCAAAGAAAATTTTTAAAAAAAAGGTACTCATAAAGTGATACTCTCCTAGCCATAGAGTCTTTGCAAGGCAGATTTAAATCTCAGATCCCACAGTCTCTGGAACCCTCCAGGGTGCTAAACTGGACTCCGGGGAAAGAAGAATCTGCAGCTTTTTCTGGAGATATTCATATAATGCAATTTCTCTCCTAAAAGGACCACATTTTCAGCTAAGATCACACAAATTGAACAAGTAACATCTATGGAAAAGTCAGCAAGCCAAAGCAAGAATAAAACGAGGTTTATAGGAAAAGGGGTCTTTGTATTATTTCTTACTTTGTATTATCTTTATTAATTACATTTTTTAAAATTTAAAAATAAGATATGTTCCTAATCCTGCTGGCAGACACATGAAAAATAGGTATTATTTAAAGTTCTCTCTAAATTACCAGACACTATCTGATAGCTACTTGGAAAGCAAGGTTTCAGTAAGACTTCATCTATTCTCATATTTTTATAAGTTTTACCTAGAGGATCAAGAAGTTCCCAAAGTTAAGAAAAATGTCTGTAAATTGAACATAATAAATGTAGTAATATCAACAGTGGCCTTTGTTCTTTACTATTTAAAGATAAAAACTGAAAATTGTACTTACTTAAAGCAAAAAGAAGAAAAATATCTATTTTGTATATTTTGCAGAACAATGCCAGAACAGAGGGCAACTTTAGATATTACTGGTGATCCTATTGCTCCTGAAAATATTTTTTAACCCATAATATTTGCTTTCAGGGCTTTTAAAGAATATTGAAGTCTTCCTTACTTGAAAAAAAAAATAAATACAATAAGTAAGGCTGACAGAGAGGTTACAGGTTTATCTTTTTTGAATTATAAATAAAACCCACAATTTTTCACTTCTCCAGTGTATTCAGTCAGCCTTAACTCCTGCCTTAACTACTGGCTGAAATATACTTACAAAGCTTGTCTGCCTTGACAAGCCTTACAGCTGTATTCCTATCCTAAGTAAACAAAAGGGCTCGTAAGTTTATTATTCTAGTAGTGAATAATTATGTAATATTTCATACTTCCAAAATAAATGTGAAATTTTATGCTTGTTTCATCATATTTGTTGTGAATAAGTATGCAGTTAGGACACAAGAGTGTGCGTAACAGGTATGTCTTCTGTTAAGTCCATATCTTAGTGTCTGCACAGTCACCAGGCTTTGAAAAAATAGAAGCAATTTAATTAGTATTGTTCTTAAACTACAGTTTTCCACTGATAAAACCACATAACTCATAAAAATATTTCAAGTGGTGAAAACATATCATATCTCAGCTCAATTGACTCAGGTATGTCATTAATACATGCATTCCAGTGTTCAGAAACCAGGATTTTTTTCAGTCAACCACGTTGTTACAAACAAATATCCAAAGACCCACATAAACCTTAGAGGATATCCTGAAATGCTCTCATAAAATTCACCATATTAATAAATACAAGAAAAACAGTTTAAACTCAGGAAGAAGTCTCGTATATTCTTAGCATAAAGATATTCATACAGATGAATCTGAGTAAACCTGAAGACTACAAAAGATAAATGGAAGCTCAAAGAGAAGAAGTGACATAGTCTACTTAATGAAAAGATGTACTCATAATGGGTTAGAATATCTCTTCTTCAGAATGATCATTTTAAAGATTATGAAAAGTAAATGCGCAGTAAGAAACACTAAAGAATAGCAGCCTCTAGAATCAGAATATGTAGCTGATCTGAACTGTAATCTCCTTTGAGTATTCAAAGAGGCATCTCACTCTGTGGTTATCTTGTAGAAATTCTTTTGAGAAGAACCTGCCTTCTGCTTCCTTCAGACAACAGTACTAGACCATAGTTCCTTATAACAAACCCTGTGATCACTTAATGGTCAGTTGTTTTACTTATAGAAAGGGTCAATGACAGGCTCACAAACTGATCATCTATGACTGAGAAAGCAAAGTGCAACTTATCTGGAGTAGGACTATTTGAAATACAAGATTTTTATTTCAAAATGACACATACATGGATGCTGAATTTACCAGAAGATCATGTAAAATTATTAATATGAGATCAGTTAACTATATGCATCCACAAATCTTTTGACTTAGTAATTTTAAACCAGATCAAACCCATCTTGCTCAGACAGTGAAATATATTTCCATTCAATTGCATTGGCTTTCTGATCTAATATGAAAAAAATAAGGCAGAAGTAGAAGAACTAATAAGATTATTTGAGTGTTAAAAAGCAATTGTCTTTGCCTTTTCAAATACATATTCTACATCATACTTTTAACATCTAGTCTCCTCAGTTCTAACTACTCTGAAGTTTACTATTATTTTGCTGGTTACCTGTCTATTCAGGTCTCTTCAGACTTCAAAAATGAATCCTAAGTCCCGTCAACCTCTGTCAGCCTAGACTGAACTGAAAAGGTTAGTTCATTTTGCTCTGACTATAAGCACTTTCTTTGCAGAACTGAAACCCTATAGACATGTTCCAACAGAGATAGTTGAAAGCAATCTGAAAGATGTGTGAGCAACTTGACCATATCATTTTATACTTAATATGAAAGACATTGACAATTAGCTTTAGCTTAAGAGCTAAGCTCTGTCTTATCTGTGATGATAAGAGTTAGGGTATTACTGTGCATTGCAGCTCTGTTCTTATCCTCTAAATTAGGGAGAGTGTTTGGATTACTCTCCAGTCTATTCAGACTATGAGGGCTCTATTCATCATAACATATAAGTAAGTTCAGTAGTCCTGAGAGGACAATAACACCTTTTTGTTAGTTGTTTAGCTGATTAACTGCAACAATGATCATGTAGTTTCGACAGTTAAGCTTTTTTTGGTAGTTGAGAATACCACCTAGCTGATATAAGCGGTTTCAAATTTTAATTCATAGGAATTTGTTTGTTGGGGTTTTTTTTGGTTGGGTTGTTGTGGTTTTTTACAGTATACATTAGTAAATTAATGAAAGTCATTTTAGTATAGCAGGAAAAAAAATCCAAAAACTAATGAGCTCACTGTGAGAGCTCCTCACATTCTTTTCACAAGGGTTCTTAATTTTAATCCCCATTTGTAGGACACGCATGCTCTGCTCAAGCTGCAAGATTTGTTAATACTTTCTTAAAGCTGTTAACAAGTATTTCATTTTCATTTTGATAAAAATGCACAGAAAAAAAGTTAATCACATCATCTGCTGTATATTCCTAGCTGAAGAATCCATCCAGGAAAGCTAAGGGCAATGGCTTTGGATCACAGCCCTCTCATCAACCTTTTGCCTCAAGGAGGTAACATGAAAAGGTTGTAACCCAGACGTGAACTGAGAGACATGAATACTTCCTAAAACAAATAAACAACCACAATAAAATAACAAAATTGTATTCCCTTTCTTGAAATTAAACAAAAATCTCTAGGGTAGTCTTGTTACCAGCCTTTGAGGGTGTAAAATCCAAGAATGCTAAACAGAAACATTACAAAAGTTTTAAATAGTTTTCTCATTAAAATCTTTTCATTACTGAGTTTGTATTCAGATGTCCATGAAACTCCTTTTAAACACAAATTTCAGATCAAATCAAAAATTATATGTACTTTATCATACTCAAGGTGAAATTTCATTATTATGCAGTTGGATTGGTCTTATAAAAGTGTTTATTCTAAGGAAATCATACAGATGTACTTTTTTCTAGTTAGAAGAGCTAGATGACAGGCATAATGTTCCTAATATCTGCTGGTCATTAGTCTGTGTTGTGTTAATTTGTTGCTAGGATATTCAATCTCATTTCTACTACTTAAATTATACTCCAAGTAGGGACAGATCACAGAGAACATTTAAAATACAAACTATTTTAACCTCTGAATTTCAAATCAAAAGCATTTGAGATATGCTCAAATTCAATACAAATTCTTGTGGTGTTGTTGTTGTTGTGGGGTTTTGATTTTCTGGGTTTTTTTCCTGAATTGATTTCAAGTTATCGGAAAACTAGGCTGAACCCTTACAAAGGCAGTTCTTTTGATGGAATTAGATTCCCAGAGAACATACATTCTTCAAGAACAGATGACATATGAGAGTTACTCTAGTTTTTTTAACCAAGATCCTTTAAAAAAAAATTGGAAAAAAAATCAGAATTTAAAAATCAGTTCCAGACTGTTTTGAAATCAAAAATTCAATTGATAGCTTAATCATAATTAGATAAAAATTGTACTTCTATCAGGAAAAGAAGACTTGTACTTTTTAATTCCAAATCAGACATATTGTTGTAGAATAAATATATTCAAGGCCTTGAG
This sequence comes from Piaya cayana, assembly GCA_013389865.1. Lineage (NCBI taxonomy): Eukaryota > Metazoa > Chordata > Aves > Cuculiformes > Coccyzidae > Piaya > Piaya cayana. The sequence goes on along the minus strand of WAAB01003209.1, from coordinate 31,100 downwards.
CAACCTGATCTAGTGGGAGGTGACCCTGCCCATGGCAGGGTGGTTGGAACTAAATGATCTATAAGATCACTTCCAACCCAAACTATTACATGATTCTAAATACTACGGGTCCCATTCACAATTGAATTTTTGTTCATTTTCACCAAAGCACCACAAATACACTTCCAGCTTTTACTACCACTACCTGTGATGGGTTAACCTTAGCTCACTGCCCGGTGCCTAGTAAGCTAGTCTCTCACTGCCCTTACTTAGCAGGGCAGGCAGAGAAAATAAGATGAAAAAGCTTCTGGATCAAGATAAGAGCAAGGAGATCATTCACTAATTCCCATCATGGGCAATACAGACTTAACTTTAGGAAGTTTAATTTAATTTATTGTCAATTAAAAGTAGAATAGGAATGTGAGAAACAGAAACAAAACTAAAAATGTCTTCCTCCTCCACCCCTCCGCTCCTTGCCAATTAAAACTTCACTCCTTCATTCCTGACTCTTCTACCTCCTCCCTAAGCTAAGCAGTAAAGAAGGGATGAGGAATGCAATCAGTTCAAAAGGCTTCATCTCTACTGCCCCTTCTTCCTCACACTCTTCCCCTACTCCAGCGTGGATCCTTTCCATGGGGCATAGCTCTTCAGGAATAGCCAGTTCCAGCATGGGGTCCTCCACAGGCTGCAACGTGCATGTCAACTCCAGTGTGGTTCTCCATGGGCTGCAGTGGAACAACCTGCTTCACCAAGGTCTCCATGGGCTGTACAGGAATTTCTGCCCCAGTACCTCTTCTCCATACTTCCTCACTGACCTTGTGTCTCTGGGGTTGTTTCATATTCTCACTTTTCTCTCTCACTGCACAATACTTTTATCCTGTCCTATACATGTTATCACAGAGACCACTGGTATCACCAGCTCTGCTGATTTGGATCAGCTTTAGCGAGCACTGGATCAGTTTTGGAGCCAACTGGAAATGGTAGTGCCTAGCATGGGGCAGCCTCTGATTCTTTTCAGAGAGGTCACCCCTGCAGCCCTACTGTTGCCAAGACCTTGCCTTGTAAACCAAATGCGCTACCACAACTTGAAACTATTTTAAGTTTCTTAAAACCCAAATAATTCTGAAATCTCAGGTTTACATTAGACCACAAAGGTTCTTGAGCAAAGCTGTAATAGGAGGTGAGAAAAGAAAATGTTTCAAAAGGGGGATGAACACCTTTTCTCTATGTGATATACTGCATCTCTTGTGAAAATCATAAGGCTTGTTCAAATACTTGTTGAGTATAAGATGGTGCAGATAACTGAGGGTTTTCATGTTATTCTGAACACTCCTTAGTTAATCAAAAATTAAATTGAGGAGTTGAACTCAAACAGAAGATTTTAAATTTCTGAGTACGTAAACAGGTGGACAAGGTGCTGAGGGGCATGGTTTAGTGATTGATAGGAATGGTTGGACTCGATGATCCAGTGGGTCTCTTCCAATCTGGTCATTCTATGATTCCTGACGACACTGGAACTACCGTTTAAGTAATACAAATGCTACCTGAATTGGCATTTCACCCTTCCTTTCCTACAGGTCAACAGCCTTTTCCTGCTCACATAATCCTGTGGTGAATCAAATTAAGAATCTGATCAGAGTTAAAATTAATCTGGAAAAAAAAAAAACCTGTTGTATCTCTGATTGGTTCCCTGATCTAGTTTAATGAGCAGCAGTGCAAACATTTCTGCTAGCCCAAGGGAGAAAGCAAAGTGAGGTGAAAATAAGCTGTCAGGTAGAGAAGGAGGTCAGAGCTGCCTTAAGAACTGCTATCTGACAGTGTACTTGAAACTGCGGCTTGAAGTGTTTCATATTTGCATTTTTTTTCCATCAAAATCAGATCTTCATGTTCTGCTCTTGCTTAATTTTGATGTTCCCTAAGAAAGGACTACAGTATGAATCTTTACTTATGAATACTTTAAAAATATTAGCTTTCTGAAAATGAACAACAAGGTTTATTAATGAAAACAAAGGTAGGGGCAGTATTTACAACAGGAAGGCAATAACAAAGAGGCCCAGACCAATTAAAAAAATATATATAAAATTATAGTGTTCCATCAGCTCAGACCAACAATCTTTATAGCCTAGTGTCGACCTTTTAGCAGCTCCTGTTATTGAAGTTTGTGGAAAATTACCTCACACAAAGTAACATATTTGTAAAAGTAGTGAGTGATATTTGAATAGTTTTTCAGGTCACTGCAAGAATGTAACTGTTAGACTTGAAAGAGAGCTGCACAGATGTGAATCAGTATTCTGATCTGTGCTGGTTGTAACTTTTAAAGCAGTGATGCTTCCACATAAGACTAAGATTCAATTTACGTATGATAGCTAGAAGCTGGGAAGACTCAAACAAGTTTTCTATTAAAAAAACAGTCAGTTGAATGTACAGCCTCAGATTCACATAATGACTGCTGCATTGCAGATTACGTTAATGTAGAACTGAAAATCAGTAGGTATACAGCAACTATTGAATTTGATCTGTACAATGCTGTGAAACAGCAGTTGAAATAAGGTAGGGATGCACCGACATGTCATCTAGTACTGTTTTCTTCCCTGTGACGAAAGAGCATTTACATGGCAAAAAAATAGCCTACTTTTTCACACATCACATTCGTAGATCATAGACTCCAATTAAATATAAAGATATATTAATATTAATATTAAATATTTGACAGGTAACAGTCTTCATAGATATTGCTTAAGAAAGCAAATTGAGGAAATCTGTTCCAGATGATCAACTGATTGTTCTGATTGTTTTGAGTGTCAGTATTAAAAAGAAATGATATTCGCTCAGCTATGCAGCAAGAGAGAGCATTTCAGAATCCCAGGCTTACAAGGCAGCAAGATGTGATGCTTTGTTATAGCTGTCAAAGATTTGCTGCATTGCAGGCTAGTGGTAGTGGTTCAGGACAGCAGTATAAATGCTAATGTTCAAAGACTCAGTTGTTAAACACCACACTCAGGTTCTAAAATGAGATATTTATTGAGCACACAGGAGTGTCAAAATATAAAAAGAAATTGCCTGTTAATTTTTAACATTAGTAGATTTCTGCTAGACCTTTATCTCTGTTCTTGGAGCAACAAAACAAAAAACAGAGGCAGATTTTTCATGCAGCAGCTCTTCAGAGAAGTGCTTATACAGTTGGACAGATTAATGGGACAAAGAAATGGAAGATATCTATTTCTCTTTTCTCTTTTACACATACATGTAGAAACATTCACACAAAAATACAAATTGTGTTTTGTTTAATAATACCAAATATTCCTGGTGCCTGATACTTATTTGTAGCTTGTTTTTTTTATATTTTATATCTGCATCATTATAATATATTTTGAAAATTCCATAAATAATAATAAAAAAATAATAGATGCTGCAATATTCCGTTAAAGTTATAAATGCCCTTTTTTCCTTTCCCAACTGAAAACATCAACTATTTGACTCTTCCAAACTTTGATACTCAGCAAGATATTTTGTCCTTCCCATCTCTAATTTGTTGTGGTAGTCCAGCAGTGATTAAAGATAGCAAGAACAAACACAGACACAGAAAATCACAGCATAACCTTATACGATTGAGGCTGAAAGAATCCTTCTACTTAAGAGGCATCTCTTCTGTATTCCTTATTTCCACTTGGATTTCCCTGAGATTTTGTGTCACTAGGATTTTAGGTGAACCAAAATTAGTCTTTAGAGCCAGAGGTTCCCAAAACCACACCACAATTTAAATAAAAAACCCCCAAACCTGTAGTGTTATAGAAGCCCAAGCTGTATTCTAATGGTACCATCATATGCTTAATCAGTTTTCCACAGCCACTACACAGTGAATGTTACCTTCAGGACACTAACCTGAAAGTGCCACTCATGTAAGGTTTTTTGTCTCTAGAACACTAAATGTACACTCAAAAAAGTGATCAGAAGGCTTACATGCAGAAAAGAGATAAAAAAATCTTTGAAGGCTGTCAGCTGCACAATAGTTTGTTGGCTTATAGGGATGTTTTTTGTTCACTGCACAAGATATACAAATCTTGAAACATTAAAGTGAGTCCTTCATACTAGAGGTCCCACCGAACTTGTAGGTTTGTTACTACCATTTGTTTTTTGTCAGGAATGAATGTTACATGGGAGAAAACGAGCCTTGCCAATCTGCACATCCAGCTTGAAAGAATTACTCATGTAGAGGTCATTGCAGAGTATGATACTATTTTTCTACCTGAGTAATTAAACTGGAAGATAACTTTAATCAGTCAGTACTGATTAGCTGAAAATTTGATGAAAGACACTTTAAAAAAAAATCCTTAAATGAAGGTCAAGAGATTCCAGTACAAACTTATCTGTGATATTTGGACACTTTTTCTTGGTTTGCTTTGGTAGAAGGCAGAGTTTGAGAGTGAAGTGACTGCAACAGAGATTGGTGGAAGAGCCTGGAAACTCTGATGGCAGCATATATGATAAGGATAGAACATGAATGGAAAGGTATCATACTAAAGAGACTCTTTAGTCATAGGGGACATGAAAGATTAGAGATGAGAGGTGTGTATTACTTCTCTTTTCATATTGAAACTTGCTATACTGTCAAAAAGGAAAAACTTCTTTACTGTGAGGGTGATGCAGCACTGGAACAGGCTACCCACAGAGGTTGTTCAGTTTCCTTCTCTGGAGATATTCAAAATCTATCTGGAAGTATTCCTATGCAACCTGCAATAGGTGACCATGCTTTAGTAGGGAGGGTGGGCTAGATGATCTCCAACAGTATCCTATAATTCTGTGATCAAAGATCCCAGATGTTGCAATGGATATAAGCCAGTATTCAGAAAAAAAACCTTGGCTTTCAAATCTAAATAAAAACCATTAAGGAAGATTTCTCTTTTTTTTTTTTTTTGCCTCACCTGAAGCCCTGAGCGTCTCTCCATAAACTCTTGAGAAAATCAGAAAAAGATAATCTTTACAGGATTTAAAGACATTTTACCCACATATTAGGTAAAACCAAGGCTAGGTTCTACACTTGAACAAGAGATGCCTTCCCCTCACCTATTCTTTGACGAAGGACTTGGAAACAGCCCATAATAGGTCCTTTAACTTCAAATTGTGCCAGAAGTGAGTAACAGGTGGGGGCTTTTGACAGTATTTTGCTGGGCAAACATTTCAGGAATGCCTGGTTCTCTAGTAGAAATAATAATTTTTGGACCACAAGTTACTGATGAGGTTTTTAAAATGAAGAAAAATTAAAACACTGATGCCTAAGCCATGCCTGAGATTTCTTCTCATGAGATTCTAACTCCACAGAAATGCCACCTCCAAACATTCAGTGCCTAATTGTTACCCTCATCATCACAACCTAATGAATAATGAAGTATAACTATGAATCATGTAACATCATTTCTGTTAGCAATTTCTTTAATTTAAATCCATGTAAAAACACCAGCTACCAAAACAGACATCAAATTCTGGAAGTAATGCTTCTATATCTCTATGCAAAAGGAGGACTACAGCAATAAAGACAAAAAGAAGCCTGCGAGCATTTAAGGAAGAAAAAGCATGGCATGGTGGTTAAACCTTCAGTCTAGTTCTTCAAGCAATGACAAAGCACATCTTAAATATTACATACTCATCCTTTAACTTTGTAGATAACATCATTCACAGATAAAGATAATCTTAGTGGAAGAGAGACTATTTCTCAAGTTCTCCAAGCAAGGCAATCAGTCAAATGGACAATTTAGTGTTTGATTAGTTTGGAAGTGTGCTTGAAATTCTACTATTTGCATTGATATTGTTCTGCTAAAGTTGAATTAAGTCAGCATGGCCACAGGTGATTTGGCTCAATAACACAGGTTAGACATGAAAAAAGGAGGGGGGAAAAAAATAAAGAAGGACTGAATGTTTCTTTCGAGGTCATTTTTCAAAGTTATTTCTATCTTTCAAGGTTACTTAAAGGTCCAAAGAAGGAACTAAGACTTCTTCACACATCTTGGGCTTTTTACCTATTGTACTCTATATTCTGTGATGATTCTTTTGGGAGAAGTGACACAACTTAAGGATGATCTTCATAGTATTTTGCTCATATGAAAAACTTCTTTATGTCTCATCCTTATCACACTTCCTTTCCCGTATTTGAGATTTGGTGGGTTTTTTCACATTAAACAAGAAAATATTAATATTAACCTTAACATATTTGATGAGCTCATAACTATGGAAACCAAGGTGTATGGCTCAGAAAAGCTATAAGAATGTTAATGTTGGTTAGATTATTATATATTTACTCACATATATATAGAAATAGCTCCTTGGGAAAAATACCCTGGGGGGACTTTATAGGTAGTATCAATTCAACTCTTTAGGTGATTTTTTTTTAGTAAACAGAAACCTTGCAACATAATTTCTGAGGTATGTTATAAACTACTGTTAATAGATCCTTCAAGACACACTGTGAAAAATCAAACTTCAGAGCCTACAAAGGTTATCACCACCATTTGCCATTTGCTGCCTTGAACATGTATTTTCTTTCTAAATGTGACTTTGGACCTGGTCTCTTCTTTAATTTTATAATAGTACTAAGTGAACAATATGACATTCAATTTTTCCAGGCAATTTTCAGCTTAAACCTCGTCTATTATGTAATATTTTCAAGCTTATATTCCCAAATTACTTATCTAAAGTGGAAAAATCATCAAAAATTATAAACTCAAATCAGTATATGTATTTTAATTCAAGACTCTGCCATTAGTGCAGATATCGATTTTCAATACATTTTTTAACCCTGAAGGTATTCCTAGGCCTTCTACTATTGTCTGAAGCAAAAGGAAAGAATATATATGGCAGAAAGCACCAGTGCTTTATGTCATCTGTGGGTGGATATACAGTAGTGAACCCCTGACTCTTGCTGTTTTGTAAGAAAATCATTATATAGAAAGATGTTGAAAACAAAAGAGGTGCACTCTTTTCCCTCATTACTAGGTCCAAACTTTTTGTTAAATTCCTCCTGAGCTATGGCCTTAGGGATACTTCTGTAAGGTAATTCCATGAGCCTTCCCTAGTCTGCATGTAAGATTTTCGAACCCTGATGTCACTGCAGGAGTTGGTACGTATTAGGAAAACAAATGTTACAAGATTGGTTTCTCAGTCAGGCCTGGAAGCTGACATGGTGAGTTTACATCTCTGGTTGCAAGAGCTCCTAGAGAAAAGCAAAGGTTTCATCATACTTTTCATAACTTGCAGATTGCAACTCCATGTCTTTTACTCATTATGACACTGCCATTTTATATAATCTAAAAAAGTATTAATTATTATTTAAACTTTTATTCTGTTTGAGTATCCTGCAGCCAAATTTATGAAGGGCGTAGGACCTTAATTCATCCATTGAGGAACTCTCTTCACTCAGCAGAGAGGATTAAAGGTTCAGGGACACATTTCCCAGCTCAGTTTGTCCAGCTCAGCTGCTGTCAAGGGAACAAAAATCTCCCAGGGCTGCTTGAAGGCATATGAATACCCAAATAATTTCCTTTACCTCTCTTTTCATAACCTCAGTATAGGGGACATTTCAAGGCTGGGGAGATCATGAACAGAGGAAGAGCCAGATTACATGCTTCAGTGATACTTCAATGATTTATATTCCCTAGTGAGCTGAAATTATTCAACTGAAATTTTGTTTGAATTTGTTAAAAAATTGACCTTAGAAACTAATAGAACATTTCCCATTAGACATATTTCTTGGATTTCTTATTTTTAATTACCATGCATTTCAATAGTTTTGAGTCTCCCTCCATTGCTGATGACCCTGCTAGATAAAGGAAAATATTTGTCCTTTTACTGTAGACAGTGTGAATTCTACTAGCTCACGCTCATGAACTTCAGTGTGGTGACACTGGTGAAGTTCATGAGAATTTGGTCAGGAGAATTTTGTTACTCCAAAATAGAGCAGTTATATATAAAAGTTTATATATAAGGTAACATAAATACATGCAGATGAGAAAAAAATGCAAATAAGAATTACTATCTTGTTCTCTTGCTCCTAAGACAAGATGGCTTGTTTAAATTCCTCTTTATTTTTCTTCTTAACTACATCCATGTTAACTGGGAAAACAGAAGGTATTGCAACTTTATGTGCAAACAAGATCTGTTTAGATTTGGTCTCACGAAGGCACTTTAAAAGTATTACAGTCTTAAAAACTTTTCAAGATTTTCCTCAAGTATATGATTAGTGAATAAATACAGATTTATTTAAAACAATCTAGTATATACTGCTTACCATTACACACCTAATTTAGAATTAAAAACCTTCTCACTAGCCACCACATACAAAGCTTGATTCAGAAATTGTATCTTTGGAGATAAAAGCTGCGATATTTGTAATGAAGTCACATAGACACATTCAAAAGGTATAAGGTGTCCTCAAAAAGACAGGGGTAGCCATGCATTCAGTTTGGTCAGAAGTACAGTACAGAGTCTGTGGTCACTTACCACTTAGGAACCTTGGTATAGCAGGGTGTGAGAATGCTGGTAAGTGGAGGTGTCAGATATTGTACCCAAGAATAAAATCAGAGTCTGAACAGACAGTTGAGAAACAAAGTTTCAGGCTTTGGTTTTTTCAGGTTTTTATTTAAAAAATGCAGAAACCCAGTCATTGCAGTCAAATAAAAAAAATACAAGGAATTTATTTATTAAGATTATGATGATGATTATTATTAATTTGTTTGTTTATTTTTTTTTTTAGTTTTTTAAATTTTTTTATCATTATATATAAGCTTGATTCACCTTCCCTGGAGGTGTTTAAGGCATGGGTAGACGAGGTCCTGAGGGACATGGTTTAGTGTTTGATAGGAATGGTTGGACTCAATGATCTGATGGGTCTCTTCCAACCTGGTGATTCTATGATTCTGTGATTCTATAAACTAAGGTTTGGGATAACAGGTAATTGAGGGATCTGCTGGGAAGAGGAACCAAAGAGAAACTATGGTAAGAAAACAATATAGGCACTATGGCTACGGCCAAAGGAAATATCATAGCTTCTTGTAGGTGACAAATTTGCAGGAATATTTTTTTCATGGGGAGTCTGCTGGCTTGCAATCAAGATTTTCTTGGGAAAGTGTTCTCTGAGACTCTTGGGTATTTATAGGATGATAAATTCTAATTCTAAATAGATTTTTTTTTAATGCAAGAGCTTTAATGTTAAATAAAGTGCAAAGACAAGCAAATAGGAAAATATTACATCTTCCTAGACAGTGTGTATATTTATGTATATTTAGACAAGAAAATTAACTGTTTAAAAAACTGCCTTGAGTGAAAAACTATAACTGAGATACTTGAAGTATTATCAAGGAACACTTATTCTCACTTTATTGGAACTGAGAACCATCCTGGTTATAATAATCATAAAGAAATTTTGGGGAACAGAAATGGATTTTGCCAATATTTATTTGTAGATAGACTGAGTGATATTTCTTTTTTCAGCAGCCCTTTCATGTAAACAGAGACTGGCAAGTTTCCCATCACCCTGTAAAAGGTCCAGAGGTCATTCATTTTGAGGATGGCAGGATTTGCCTTCAGAAGTGGAAATAATTAAGATGACCTGCATGGTTCCCACATGAGTTAATAAAGACTCAGCCTAATTAAATCACAGACTTTGTTGTCTGAAATAAAACCCAGTTACTGTACATTTTGTACACTCACCTGAAGAGAATGAATTCTATTATATTTTAATGGGTACTTTCTGCAAAATTTGTCTTTGAGTCTTTGCAAATCTATGCCATTCCTCTTCTACTGAGCCAGTCAAAAGATTTGACCCTTGTAATGAATGATATACCCTTTGAGTGATTTCATAAGAACACTATCCTTTATCACGATGCTGTGTTAGGGTGCAATTGTGGGCAAGATGGAGCATAGTCATACTGATTCTAGTGTCGCTGCTTCCCAGCGATTGCTTTTGGAGTGCTAAAGAGACGGAAGAGGCAATCAAGAAAGAGATTCCATTTCACTCTCCAGTGAGGCAACATTCAGCATGGTTTTGTGCAGTGTTTTTCTGGTGACTGCTGACACATGAATGAGATAGACCTTAAAGCAAACCCACATCCTCTCATAAGATGTAACAAAGGCCACAAGGCTGCCTCGGTTTTCTCTTACTGTCTGACTTCATTCCACTGGCATTCTAAGAAAAGCACCTCATAAGAACAAAATCTGTTACAAGAAAAAGGTAGAATTAAGCCAGGAGGTAAATAAAAGAGGAGATACAGGAACTTGGCAGGGCTATAGACAGCTGCATTTTTGTCCTGCTTGCTTAATAATGTAAACAACTTTTGTTGGTTAGCTTTGTATGTGACCATTCAGGAAACCCTCTATATAGACAATGTATCTTGTCAACCATTTCCTATGTGTGTAAAATGTAATTCGTCACCCCACGCTGCCTTGGCAGCAGCCTTGTGAAGAGCACACTGAATTAATGAATATTTCATAAAGATGTGATCTATTAGCATTCCTCTGCCTTTGCTTTGAGAAAGATCTATCCTTCAAAAGCTGAGAGCATAAAAAGCTGTCTGCAGGTATGGAAAGTAGACTGAACCCCCTGAAGACAAAACTAGGATTTCTTAATAACCTCTGGGCCATATAGACTTTAGAAGAGATATTTAGTCAATCTTGTATTAATATTTTAGATGGTAAAGAAATGCAGTACTAAGCTATTATACTGAATTTGTCTGTCAGAATCATGAGTTATCACAAAAAAATTATAATTACCTTTTCAGATTCATATATTTTGATGAACATATAACAAAATAGGTCACAGCATTGTACAAATACCTGTGGGCATTCTGAGCTACCCACATTTCCATACTGCTATAGAACACTTTTCCTTTCTAAAACCCACCAGCAAATCTATGATATGCACAGGTGATGCAGTTGTATGTACCTGTGCTTTTATCCTAGCCCATAGTGCCCTTGGGTAGTATCTAATACGACAACTGCTGTAACAACAAGCATTCTTCTTCTATGATTGCATGTAATTATTGTGTTCAAATAATATGCATAGTCCTGCATCCTACGCAAAGACTGAGTTGCTCCTTTTGTGATAATTTGCCCATTCTGACACATGTTGCAGTACAGGCACAAAATAAACCAGAGAATCAAATGTGGCTTTAGTATTTCAGGCAGATGGGCTTTCTACTGGTGGTATAAAAATACATTTTAGCTGTGTTTAATGCATCACAATGTTTCAAAATGTATTTGCACTTTTTTTTTTGTCAACAGACATCCTTTATTTACAATGCTAATGCAATCTCAGTGTTACTTGTCCTCTGTGCATTTGGTTCACCACATGTCTTACGCTCACCTCACTATTACAGGTGTATTTTTATACCCTTATCTTTAACTGTAGAGATTCATGCTTTTAATTCATGAATCCTCTTATTCTATGAAGATGGTAAATGCTGTACAATGTCAGATCATTACAAAACAACACAGACATAATTCACAACAATAATCACCCACTGTAGGTGCATTTGATTCCTCTAGACTAAAATTTTCTCTAATGACTGGAATATACATAGCTGCAATGCATACCTTTGGCATTGTGAGATCAGTGGAGAAAGATGCATACGAATGGCAAGTTTCAAGGACAGGGCAATTTTCCAAGCGATAGAAGATACCCTTGTAGTGATTTTTCTTTAAATCTGTCTTAATTTTTTCATCTATGTAGTTTTTAGTGGAAGAAATACCCACTATGTGTCTTAGACTTCAGGGAGACAAATATGTATGGGAGAGGGAAACAGCTTATGTTACAGGAGTAACATTGCAAACAAGAGACAGAAAACTACAGAACTCCTGAGGTATACTCGAGAATAATATGATGCGCATGAGACAAGAAGACAGCAGGACTAGATGAACCTAACATCTGTATAGACAAAATTCCTGCAGAGTTTGCCAGAGAACCTGGAAAAGCTTTCTTACTTATCAAACTAGGAATCTAAGGCCAAAATACTAAGGGTAAATATGGTGGCACTCTTCCTAGAAGTTGGTTCTTATGCAGAGACATTCATCTGGGAAACACATAACTTTAATACATCAAGAGTGTGTACCAGGTATCTTGCATAGCTTAGATAAATCCTATGAAATGCTGAATCAAATATTGGTATGATGTGCTGTAAAGGTTTGAGTCTGAAAAAAACC
>WAAB01003209.1:0-18705 GCA_013389865.1 Piaya cayana | reverse complement strand
CAGTGTCTGATCTTACGTAGAAAAATTACATGGAATATCTGGGAGTAGTTCTTAAACCCATCACACGTGCATAGAGAAATGAATAACTACTGCATATTATCAGGAATTGATGTCACAGATGTCAGTAGAAAATATTTTCTTGAAACTGACTTCACCTCCTTTATAAGCCATTCCTTGTAGTCTTGGTGGATATTGTTGGTTTATTCTATGATCACCACAAAAGGGGAAAAACTCTGGTTGTGGTCATGTGATATTATTTTCTCTGCAGACAGTCTTTTCCCTAATTCACAGGTTGAAACAGAGGCAGGAGTTATGTTTCACTAACCAACAAAGGTAGAGGTGTATTCTGTCAGACACAATGGATAAATTTGTTTACTCTAGGTTTTAAGGATTTGTGGAACTAAATGGAAAACATCTTCTGAAGTGGTGGAAAAGGGTAATAACATTACTAACAAAGTAAATAAGACCCCTTTTGGAACAAGGTCATACCAACAAATATGTATGTCAGTAAGCTAAAATCCCATCACAACTGGGATGTCGTTGCTAAATTCATGTGTCAGGGAGAAGGGAATTCAAACTGAGCATAAGAAAAAGAAAGCAAAATGTAAGAACCAGTTCTAATTGATTTTGTGGTCTTTGGCATCATCACCAAAGAGTTGTACAGAGTCAAACATGGAGGGTTTTTAGTCATTTGTGAAGCAGATACATAAGAAGTAGAAGAAATGTCAAGGTAAAACTTTATAACTAAAACATTGTAACCGAATTCTCATATATAATTCTCTATCTGAGAATACTGTAAGGAAAGATTAAGATAAGGTTGAATGCAAATCACTGGTGAGTCAATGTGTCATTGTGGCTGATGTATTTCCTTTTTGGATGACCCATCTGATTACATAGAGAACAGAATGCTAGCACACTGGATTTAACTGGAAAGCTCTCTTCCCACAGAGGAATAATAATTTCTGTTCTCATCACTGATGTGAGACAAGATTATTTTAAAAGGCTGACTGGTCCTTCAGCCATATATTTAGGCAGGTCAGCTAAATGTTGGCTGGATTACACAGTCACGACAAACTCACACTGATGATATCACCACCTTCTGAAATGGAAAAAAAAAACCAAACAAAGTGCGGAATTACTTAAGGAAACCTGCCTATAAAGTTCACAGTATTCAAAGGGAAAATCAGAGTAGCAGAGTTCAAAAATAACTTGAGAGATAAAGGAAGAAAACTATCCCATCCCCTTAAATGTGAAGGTCACTATAGATGGACCCTAGTGCCTAAACTCAGTTTTTCATAGGATATTACAGAAGGTTTGTGGAAAATTTCAATGCCATTGTTGCTCCTATTACTGCACTGTGTGAAAAAATATAAAGCTAACAGGATTATTCTGGCTGAAGTTTTTCAGAGAGGCTTAAGGCAGCTAAAGGCATTCTTTTAATCTTTCTTATCTCATCTTTGCTGTCCTAAACTTTGAGAAAATATTTGAGCACGTCTCCAGTATTTGAGAGAGAGACAAAAAAAAAGATATGTCATTAGTTTTCTTAAGGGGAAAAAAGTGAACAAAAGTTCACAAAACACTGATCAAAAAACTCATTCCTTTTGCACATTTTGGTGTTGTTTGACTCTATTAGAAATCAGAGAATGAAAAAAAGTGTTACAACAATGAGACCTGAAAATACATATTGCATTTATGAGGCAAAATTCCCCAAACTATCATAGTGGCATAGGTACAGGTCCAGATCAAACTTGGATCAAATTTAATGAGCAATATTTTCCCCAGACATTCTTGTTGCAATAAATTGTTATTTAATTTACATTGGTGCACTAGGTTGCAAACATATTTCTAAAATTTGGCCTTTCTTTTAAAAAGTTTGGCTGTCACAGAAAAAAAGTTACAGTTAGAATATATACTCTGGAAGAAGTTGAACACCTGAAAAATAAATATGGGTCATAATTAGAAAAGGATTTTCAGACCCATGTCCATTTACTGAAAATAAATACTTCCATGTAACTATAGAACAGCCACAGTGCCTATAATCAAATTATTATCAAACTTCAGCAGAAATTTTTGACTCTCAAGAAGACTGGGATATAATCTTTCACAACACACAGCTAAGAGATATCATCTCTGAAGAGGAAGCAGTTCCCATCCAATTAGAGTGGGAATTTTATTAACAGCAAAATTATTAACAGAGTGGGTATTTTATTAACAGCAAAATAGATAGGAAAACTATTCTTGGAAACCACAGATATAGGAAATCAGAGGAGTCAGAACACCAGTAAAAGTGACCAATTTCTATTACCAGAAGTGAGCACTCAGAGAATTTCAAGGCCCCAAACAGCCAGACTATCAGGAAACAACAGATGCAAGCAGACTCAAAAGCTATTCTCTGCATTCTGTGGAGCACAAAATTCACTTCCCACTCCATTTTTGTTGAACACTAAAAGCAGGAAAGGAAAGCAAAATATATGTACAGTAACTTAAATCAAAAATTGGAAGAACAAAGTGAGTCAAGTGCTTGAGTAAAACGTATCTCTATTCTTATTTGAGACATACATTATACAATCTCTGACACAAATATTCTTTGATCTTTTGTCCATCCAAACCCTTTCATTTCAATAGGATTATAGAACTTATTATTAGAACAGGATTGATTCCCTGTAATACCATAGCATACTTGTGGAATGAAATTATGTAGGAGATTTGCATCAGACTGAATGCGGGCATACAAATATAATTTTATTTTATGTACATCTTTCCACATGGAAATTTCTCCATTTAATTGGAATTGCTTATGTTATATTGAAAAAAAATCACTGATGTTGAGTATTTAGTAGACCTAAAGAGATATCAGTTTTAATCAGATCTCTTCTTCACCAACTTTAACTTGTGAAAATGCCAATTTTGATGTTGTTACCAGAGGAAGTGGTTTTGTTTATTTGTTTTACTAAGTCATATTTACACTGAGGAAAATATTATTCCATTTGTGAATTGCTTTGCAAATATACATGTGCGTTCACATAAACAAAGTGACAGCTGTTCTTGATCATTTACCAATTTGCAAAACATTCCTTGACTTACCAAATTGTATCTCACAGCTGAATGAAATATTGCAAAATATTTTTTCAGATTTGACCTCTAGGAATGAAGGGCTTTTTACATGATTTGTTCACTACTATAGATTAAAAAAGAGAGAAAATATAAAAAATATCTTTTTTTTTCCTTCCCTATCTTTACCTCATGACATGTCACTAAAAATAGTAGTCCCTATGGACCCAGGATCTAAGGTAAATATTTTTCTTAAATTGCCACAAGGAGCTCAAACATTCCCAGACCATGAGAATGCAGTACACAGTGTCAAAGATATTTATTTTAAAAGCGATTTCAAAAATGCTGAGAAATGGACTAGGCTGAGACAATAGGCAGGCAAGAATAATACTTCACCTATTGCATTGGTACAATACAAATTCAATGTTAACCACAACAGAGATCTGCCTTATAACATTTATCATATGTGGATTTTTGGATCAAAATCATGTTCTGCAAAGATCAAAAGCTTATCTCTCACTAATTTTAGTTAAATCAGTTGTCTCAGCTTGCCACACCTGACAAATTCATTATATGAACAAGTAATATTCACAGGTTAAAGACTGAAAATAAATGCAATATGCAAATTGATTGTAGGTATTGTCTTACTTAGAGTAATTATCCTCTCACAACAACAGACATATCAGTGATGGACACAAGAACAGAATTTGATTATGCTTTCACTTTCAAAGTGGTATGCTTTTTAAAATTGTATACAGTATCAGTCCTGGGCCAAAGAGTTTACCTAATATAATTTTAAAACAATTAAGGCTGGAAAGGAACAAAATCAGGAAACAAAAATCAAGTCATTTTCTACTTGACCATACTGACAAGATAAAGAATAAGAAATGATAATAATATTCCACATGTGTATATAAAGAGATTTTACTACATGATTTGTTGTGCTCTGGAATGGTAATTGTTTTTGGTTTATAGTTCGGAAAGTTAGGAACAGAAACAATTTCCATATTGTTCCAACTGCATTGTCTGTGAAAGGCTTGGGGAAGAAAGAAAAGTAGACCAATGAGGGAGACATAACTTTGTGATTTGGCAACTCTGTGTCATCATAATAGTTCCAAACATTCCACTTATTTACTAGTGTTATTTAAAATGCAAGTCTTGGAAATTATTTTATCAAGAATAATATAGATCTTCAGCTGACTTTGAAATACAGGATGTGCAGAGGTAAATTTGAATTTTATCTGCATTCTTGCATTTGACAAAAGAATGCAATAAAACAAAGTAATGGTTTTCTTTCACTAACAAGGCCTGTGTCTATTACAGTGTTTCACTGTTTGTTACCTTTGTGCATGTGTCATATTTTACCGCTAATGCTATACTGTTTTATTTAAGTGCCCAGTCACTATAATTTAAGAGCCTCATCACACACTTCACTAATAGCTCTGCAGTCCTATAAAATGAAATAATAAAAGAAATGTACAGAATCAAACCTATGTAATACATTTACATTCATTTTTGCTGGAAAGTGTTCGCATTCAAGAGAGCCTTTTTACTTTAAGAGAAGGTACTAATAGTAATGGAAACTTTTGCATCTTCATCTTTTTGTCCTACTGGTAATATTTCGTCACCATTTACATTGCATTTTCTGTGGCTTGGAATTTCAAAAGCATGCCTTGTTTTTACCTTTCTGTCTGTTTTTTACTCTGTGGTTTTTTTTTTACTCTGTTAATATAATATACTCTGTTAATATAAAATAATAATTTTCTCACTTTATAACATTTGATATTTTTGCACACAAATAAATTCAAAGCAGAAAAAGCACATATGTTTTTAATTTTGCTAAGTTCTTTTAAATTGTTTTGTTACTTGTTTTCAATATAAGAACAAAATTTATTAAATGTTGTTATTATTCTGCTATCCAAAAAATACAATGAAGTAATATTTTCCATTTTACTTACTTAAGGACAGAAATCTCTAACCAGCAAGCCCTTTTTCAAGTTTTGTTCTACCCTTAGGCTTGCAATAAATATAAATAACTGTCATAAAGTGTGCCAAAAAAATTGCTGAAGGAATTCTCATTGCAAAACTAAGGATTATTTACTGTCCTGTTGTGCCCATTGCTTCACATACAGCACAATCTCTCATGTTTACATTGTGTGAGCATGTGCGCACACACATCTGTAAACATTTTCAGCTGCTCTATAAAGCATCTTTGGTTACTCTAGATGACAGGGCATGTACAAAATTCAGGTTCTTCTTGTAATACAATTGATTTAAGTGACTTAAAGTCCAGAAGGAGAAAATAGAAGGAAAGGGAGAGACAAAGTGATGGTTATAGAACATGTTCTAACCTGTTGAAATGAAACAAGACTCGACTCAATTGCTTTATTCAGTGCAGGTGGACAAGTGTTCAAATATATGTATTTTCTTACTATCAGTCAGAAAATGCCAATGTGCCAGACTGAACAGTGACTTAACATCAACTTTCTTGTGAAAATTAAGAAATCCGTTATGGAACCTTTTCACTTATCGACTGAGGCTTATGGGGAAGAGATCCCAAAGAACAAGTTGGTGCTGAAAGAAAGCTGGTTTTGGTTGGTAGAAGATGTGAAAGCAAAAAGAATGGAAATTCCCAACAGCCATTCAGAAAATAATTACTGTAATTTATTTGAATAATTGGCAACATTGTTTGCAGCTGTTTGCCTACTCAGAAAGGAACTATTTTAAAAGAGATCATAGTCGATGTTCTTAATTTGTTAAATAAAAAGAGTTACAGGCATAGTATATGAAGATATTGCTGTATACATAGTTTTGCTTAAAATATTGTCCTAATAGGTAAAGGTTTGTCTATTTATATGTGTAAATAGAATATAAATCACCAGATAAATATCTGTTGCACATGTAAAAGCTAATATATCAAAGCTAGCTGAAAATTAGAATTAAATTCTGCACTATATTTATTACTGAAGTAGGTAAAAAATATTTCAGAAACCTCTGAGTCCATCAAGATTATATTAGCTTTCCAACCTCTGAAGTGCTATGAGATGGTATGTGTAAATAACTGAAGTTCATACAGCAGAAACACTATATCTTGGCTTATGTTGGCCTCTATCTCACATAAATATTCCTGCCAAAATATAAAAAGGGAAGTATGAACCATTACAATTATAAGAAGTTTATTGGTACCCTTCTGACACAAACACATTCTGTCAATATCGTTAGTCCTATTTTACATAAAATACAATGAATCATCTCAAACCTTCAGTTCTAACTAATCTTGCTTTAAATTCATCTTGTTGGACAGGGCTTTGTGCAGCCTAATCTAGCTGAAGATGTCCCTGCTTGTTGCAGGGGGCAAGGAGGGTAAACTAGATGACCTTAAGGGTCCCTTCCAACCCAAATTACTTTTTGATTCTATGATACTATAATCAAGGAACAGTCTGAAGAACCAGTATGAGCAGAACTTTTGGGATGGCAACAGAACGAAGAAGCAGAGAAAACCAAATCTTTGGTAGTAGCATCTTCAAAAGCTAGCTGCCTGCTAAGTCAATTCCTTTCCATAGCTGTTAGTCTTTCCCAATGCCACAAGTTTGATTTTGGTACTTGAGATAGTGCAATGTCAAGTACTGAGCTGGTTTTGAGCAAGCTATCTCATGTGCTGTGTTTAGAGCTGCCCTGATCTACTTATGTAATGGCAAGATCCATGGCTGTGTTAGCCAAACAGTGACCCCTGAAACCACATAAGTATTCCTTCTCCTCTTGCTAAATATCCCTTTCATATTCACCTTTAACTTATTCATGTCCCAATAGACTCTTTTTGTTAATCTTCCATGTTTAACTGGATTTTCTCTTTTTATCTTAATGAAATAAACTGCTAATCACTGCCAAAAATGCTCTAAACATAACATTGTGATTGGATGAAAGTATCAAAAAATGTAATTTGAGAAATTTTGAAATCTCTTAAGACTTGGCTTAACTTTTGACTCTGAGGTGGTTTTCTTCTGTGGAGCTGATTCAGCACCAAAGTGGTTCTGCAAATGTTGACACTCAGAAGATTAAGCATCAAGATTTATGTAACTGTGGGTTTGAGTAGCAACTGAAAAGCAGCCCTGGAGACTTTGGATAAGTAAAGAATGAGATGCATACATATCTTTTGAGACCCAGATCAGAGAGCTTAAAGCACTAAGCTGAGAAAGTACTTTAAAAACATGGGATTTACAAACCTGAAACTTGTAATAATGGAATTAGATCACCTATGGGCCCATCCAAGAGAAAGAATTGAACAGATTAAAAAGCATAAGCTTAAAGTAAATAAGTTTTCTCTATTAGTAGAACAAAATTCTACCAATATTAGAAGAAATTGGTCAGGAAATAAGATTTATTACTTCTTAATTAATAAATAATTTTTAATCTTAAATGCCTAAATTTTTTTAAAGTTCAGTGAAATAATATACTTTTATAGTCTGAGTTTTACTTTCCTAATAAATTTCTAGATACAAAATCATATTTGAAAGTAAAATATATAATGTACTCTTTTTAAAAAATTTGAAATATTTTAACTTTTTACCTCTTAATTTCATTGTTTTCTAATAAATCAAAGGCAGAAACTTTCAAAGAAAATTTTTATTTCTGCAATAAGATTATACAACAGATTTATCAAGTCTATTTATTCAGAATAGATTTTTAGAGTACTTGGGAAATTTTTAGAAAGCAGAAAACAGGTGGGATTACTCTGTACCTATGGTTAGTTTTTGATAAAATTATAACATTCTTCTTTAATAATTATATTGTATTGCTGAGAATATTAAGATGAGAAGAAATTCTGTGAACATAAATCTAACAGGCTCATTTTAGAGCTCTGAAATCATTACCTTTATTGCTACCTGTTGCAATGAAAGCCAGAAGTGACATTTTTCTTCCATCACTTCCAGGCTTGGCTTCAGGTTTTCAACTAATGACATTCTGCGTATTTTGGAACTAGAAAAGATTAATGCATACAAAATGGCATACTTTTAGGGTAGACATTCTGTGCTTAGGTATCATAAATGCAGTACTTAATATTACTGTTTTCATCACAGAGCAGTAGGTGAAATCTGGGACATCACATTCTTGTATTGCATTATATACACAATTTCATATATGGTAATGACCAGTGGATATTAATGGGACTTTTTAAGTGATGTGAGATCACCCTCCACAGGAAATACTGTAGAATGCATAATTCCTTAATATCCTGCAAGTGACAGTAATACTCCTTTTCACAAATATACTTTTCCAAATATTGTACAGCATTCTTCACCTCTGATACATGGGATTCAGGCACTCCATGTTTACCAATATTGTGAAAGCAAACAATCCTTTCAAAACAATGAAATATACTTAGCCTTTCTATTCCAAAATCTCTCCAAAGACATGCTTTTAAAAACAGAGTTTTGTGACATAGGATTTTTCCATATCTTGCAATTTTTTCAAGGTCATTTTTCACAGCCACCATCAACTCTCCCTCCCCTGATTTGTCTTGTAGAGGATAAACTTGTTTGGAATAAATTACTGCTCTATTCCATTTTCTTTTCTTTCTTTAATACATATCTACATGTTTGCCTTTAAATTATTTCACTTAAAAGTGCAATAACGTATATTTTTGTAAATTCATAACTGAGAGATGCATAATATTATCTCTTTTCTCTCATGTAAGTCTAAATAGAAGGTAATTGAAAAACATGTATAACCATTCCTAAACACAAGTCCCAAGGATGAGTAATCTATGTTTCTGTTAATGTCTTTAAAAAACATCTTTATTCTGGGTTGTACTGCAGCTGCTTATCCTCCCCATCCCAGGAGTTTGGTCTCCCTATGGAAATACATATATATACATATATATACATAAATATATATGACACAGACCGTTATGTCATAAAAGCCTTTGGGTTTGATAAGACATGAAGAATATGTTTAAGAATAATCAAAGTAAATGTATATGTCTCCTTATGCTGTAATCCAAAATCTGAGTGATAGCAAAAATGGTAAGTAAAAATTCTTTACAGGTCACTGTCCTCTACAGATGACAGATTAATGCCCAGAAAACCACTTTGTGTAGAGACTTGGCAACATCTCCTTTTCTACTTTCTTTGCCTCTGCTCAGCCCATCACTGTGTATGACTGCTTACCATTCTCTAACCTAACCATTCTCTTTCCTTCACATACGTTGCTACACCACTCTTCCTAAAAGCAGGCCAGAAAACACAACAGTAATCCCTTTTTGTGTTATTTCTTCTTTTTATTATTTCTGGTCCACTTGATAATTCTTCTGAAGCTATTAACCTCTTACTAGGCAGTCTCATGCAACTGAAAGCTATTAACAAAACACTTGCTTTTTTTCCAGTTCATTTCTAGAGCTCTCCCTCTGTACCATAGGTTCTAGCAGTAGGTGTTTATACAGCTCTCTCAAGATTAAATCACTGCAGCATCTGTCTGAGGTGATTAAAACACTCTGGTACTTCAAATTCCTCTAATCCAGGCACAAAAAGATGTTTAGAAATAGCTATTTGTTAGACCAGTTCCTGTTCTTAAACAGGACCCATGATCAGCTTTTAACAAGGCATCTGTTACTGCTTGGTAAAGACAGCGATATCACAGTGTACCTCCTATCATGATTTCTATGGCTTTTTGTTGTTGTAACCTACAAGGACATAGAACAGGAGACCTTGATTCATACAGAAATATACAGCAAAACATCAGAGCAGGAGACCTTGATTCATACAGAAATATACAGCAAAACATCAGAGCAGCGATTCTAAAATCTGATTTGTTCAGATATTGGTATCCTGCAGACATTAATGCAGGAGATGGGAGGCAGCAACCTGGGGCTTTGTACAAGAACACAAGCCAGTATGTGGGTCACTAGCTCCACCTTCCCTCCTTACCTGGAGGCTGCACAAAGTTGCTACTGGCTCCTGTTGTTCCTCAGCAGGCAGTGGAGCAGCAAGTGTCTATGGCCTCCAAGGAAAAGACAATGAGATATATATACTTGGCAGGTGTGAGAGGGGTGGCTATTCCTGCTTTTTGCCAAGCACTTTGGCTCTAGTAGTGTACACACAATGCTTTGACATGCCTTCTAATACATATTTGAATAAATATAATTTATTACTGTTAGCATTTTATTCTTTGATTTGTACTCTCAGACCGCTGATCATCACATGATTCAATCCTATAACTTATGCCTAGTAGAGTAGTGTTATTATTCATCTGAATTTCCTAGAGATATGTATTTTGAAGGGGGGAAGGTCAATATCATCTACATATGTGGTTTTTTTAATCTTTAAACAGCATTCATAAATTATATTAAATGAAACATATTTTAGAACAATCTATTAATTTTTAACATTTTAATATCATAAATATTTTCAAAAGTTTTGAATTACTGTCCAACCTGAAAGTAAGAAAACCTTCAAAATAAAAACTACTAGCAAAAAAACCCCACTTTTCCTTCAATTAATACATTTTATTAGTGTCAAAGATCAATTTTTATAGTAATTATAACTATATATTTATGTATATCCTTAATATTGTCTTTCTAATAAAGATAAAAAGTCATAGAAAAATAAAGAAAGCATTGGAATTCTAAAATACGTGTGGGATTAATTTTGAAGAACAAAGTGAATGCTAGAGATAGAAGACAACTTGTAGATTAAATTACTTTAACCTATCAATTGAGGCAAGGTTTGCATTGTTGAATGTTACTGACATATCTAACAGCAAAAGAATAAGGGAACACAATGGATAAATTGAAAGTTTCTCAGAAAAATCGCTGTTGACCTGATCTTGACATTGCAAATACAGGCATAAACAGAATCATAGAATCACCAGATTGGAAAGACCTCTTGGATCATCGAGTCCAACCATTCTTATCTCCTACTAAACTATGGCCCTCAGCACCTCATCTGTCTTTTAAACACCTCTGGGGATGGTGACACAACCACTTCCCTGGGCAGCCTCACCCCTTCTCTGAAAAATTTCTTTCTGATATCTAGTCTGAATCTCCCCTGGCACAACTTGAGGCCATTCCCCCCCTGTCCTGTCCCCTGCCACTTGGGAGAAGAGGCCAGCACCCTCCTCTCTACAACCTCCTTTCAGGTAGTTGTAGAGAGCAATAAGGTCACCCCTCAGTCTCCTCAAGGCTAAACAACCCCAGCTACCTCAGCTGCTCCTTGTAAGACTTGTTCTCCAGCCCTTTCACCAGCTTCCTTGCTCTTCTCTGGACACAATTCAGAACCTCAACATCATTGCTATCGCAAAGGGCCCAGAACTGAGCACAGTATTCGAGGTGCAGTCTCACCAGTGCCAAGTACAGAGGGAGAATAACCTCCCTGGACCTGCTGGTCACACTGTTTCTAAGAAAAGCATTCTGATGCAAACCATTCTTTTCAGTCATGATAAGACAACCTCAGAAGATTCCACAGTTGTGAGCAACTCACAAATTATTGCTATCTAAAAAACCTAATCCTGTGGTTTACATTTTGGAATTTTTTTCTATCTTTGTTTCCATACCCTCTGCTGGTCAAAAGACTGGCTGGATGATGGAGCCCAAAGAGTGGTGGTAAATGGAGTTAACTCCAGCTGGAGGCAAGTCACAAGTGGTGTTCCCCAGGGTTTGGTGTTGGATCCAGTTCTGTTCAATATCTTTATCAATGGACTGGATGAAGGCATTGTGAGCACCCTTAGTAAGTTTGTGGATGACACTAAGCTGGGCAGAAGGGTCGATCTGCTTGAGGGTAGGGAACCTCTACAGAGGAATCTGAAAAAGCTGGATCAATGGGATGTGACCAGTGGTATGAGTTTCAACAAGGCCAAGTGCCAGGTCCTGCCCATGGGACACGACAACCCCATGCAGTGCTACAGGACTGGGGAAGAGTGACTACTAAGATATCTGGCAGAGAAGGACCTGTGCGAGTTCTTTGAGAGATGGCTGAACATGAGCCAGCAGTGTGTCCAGGTGGCCAAGAAGGCCAATAGCATCTTGGTCTGTATCAGAAAAAGCATGGCCAGCAGGGCCAGGGATGTGACTGTGCCCCTGTATTCAGTATTGGTGAGGCTACACCTCAAATACTGTGTTCAGTTTTGGACATTTCACTACAGGAAGGGCATTAAGATACTGGAGTGTGTCCAGAGAAGGGCAACAATGCTGGTGAAGGAGCTGGAGAACAAGATTTATGAGAAGTCGCTGACTGGGATTGTTTAGCCTAGAGAAAAGAAGGCTGAGAGGAGACCTTGTGACTGTCTACAACTACCTGAAAGGAGGTTGTAGCAAGACAGGTGTTGGTCAATTCTCCCAGGTAACGAGTGAGACAGGACAAGAGGAAAGGGCCTTTAGATGTGCTGGGTGTGGTTCACATTGGACATCAGAAAAAATTGCTTCACTGAAAGGTTCCTCAAGCACTGGAACAGGCTGCCCAGGGATGCGGTTGAGTCATCCTTCCTGGAGGTATTTAGAAGAAGGGTAGATGAGGTACTCAGGAATATAGTTTAATAGTAGACAGTTATAGTTGGGCTCAATGATCTCAAATATCTTTTCCAATCAAACAATTCTATGATTCAAATGTGTGTTTTCTTTTCATATTTCTAAAATTATCCTTCTGCTTTCAAATGCAGATGATACGTAAGGAATCATTGACTTCTTCATTTCTCTTTTATCTAAACGTGCATTCTTGTTGACAATTTCTAGTTAAATATGCGTTACAACATTTGCCTCCAATATGCGTTACAACATTTCAGTAGAAAGGCTGTTAGAAACGTGAAGGGATGCAAACTTTCTGGAATAAAACAAGACTGTTTATTTATTCCACGCTTCCTAAAAGCAGATTAATTTCTATCCAAGGATCAGCTGAAAAATAGCTTGCCTTGTAAACTACAAGATGGTATTTGCAGTATTTTGGTTTCTAATCTAAAATTACAGTCCCTACTCAATAGGTGAAGTTCATCCTGTTTATATTTTTTGTGGTCTTGTGATGTAATTATAGCCAAGCCGTGGAAATATTTGTTTTCAGCGCTAGAATTAATTTCACTCTATCTCAACCTTTAAAATCAATCTATTCATATAGACTCCAAATAGTTCCTTCTTCACTTTTGCATTTTTTATATCTATAACATCTTTGAAAATATTATTGTCACTGTGCAATGAATATACTAGTAGAAAGAGAAAATGATACTGCATTAATAAAATAGAGGGGGGAGGACCAATTCGTGCCAGTTTATCTCTAATATAACATCAAGAACAAATATACTGCAAGTCATATGTGTTACCCAACTTTGACATGAAATTTAAAAACTCTATTAATACACGTTCCTTTATGGAAGTTTGCTCCAACAAAATGAACAATGGTTTGTAGTAAAGTAGCAGAGATTTTCTAAAAAGTCCACTGATGATGATTCAAACTCTGATTACAACTTCAGCTAACAACAGAGAGAAAATACTTAACCAGGATTTGTTATTTCTCTGAGTACAGACTTCTTAGCTTAATAAATATTTCTAATTTTATTTCTATTTCACTTTTAGAGAGAAGATATTCTATTGGAATACATTTCCATTATGCTTCTTTCCTTTCATTTCCAATACCACAGTTTTAACTAACGGCCTTCATGTCAAAGCTGTGAGCTGGAGATTCTCCACAGCAGTCCAAAGACAACAGGAAGGGTTTCACATGCAGTTCCAGACATCATTGACATCAGCCCTTTAGGACAGGGCTGTCAAGAAGACTATTCACTTAGCTCCAAATAAGACAAATGCTTCAGATTGCAACTTCTCAGGTTCTTCAAGTATCGTTAGCCCCTATCCATGCAGAGTTCACATTCATGAAGCAGCCCAAAAAGCTGTAGTGTCCCCTGATGCAGAGCATGACCTTGATTTATTTACAAGCTCAGAGACAGTGACCTTATTAAAGTCAGGGCCTATGACTGAAACATTCTCCTGCATGTTGCAGTTAGTAAAAACTAACAGAGCTTTGGATAGTAGCAGTGCGAATAAAAGACAAAAGACAAATAATCATATCGTCACCATAATTATGCAACAGAATCAATGTTTGGGATACAAATTTCCAACCTGAGTGCTCTGAGAACAACTTGCTCTCCATAAGGAGTTACTATCTCCTGTTGTAACTGAACATATTTACCACTTTAGGGTTCAATTACAGCTATCATCTTGAAACTGGAGTGATCCCTGAACAAACTTAAAATTAGAGATACTGTAGAACATTAGATCATAAAGAAGAGATAAGGAGAGGAAGTGAGGGAAATAAGGAAAAATATTTCTATTTAGTTCAGGTTTCTGTTTCTTATTGTAATAATCTTCTGGCATGGGTTTCAAGTCTTTTTAAATCTCTTTGAGAACATGTTTATCTTTCANTGGCCAGCAGGGCCAGGGATGTGACTGTGCCCCTGTATTCAGTATTGGTGAGGCTACACCTCAAATACTGTGTTCAGTTTTGGACATTTCACTACAGGAAGGGCATTAAGATACTGGAGTGTGTCCAGAGAAGGGCAACAATGCTGGTGAAGGAGCTGGAGAACAAGATTTATGAGAAGTCGCTGACTGGGATTGTTTAGCCTAGAGAAAAGAAGGCTGAGAGGAGACCTTGTGACTGTCTACAACTACCTGAAAGGAGGTTGTAGCAAGACAGGTGTTGGTCAATTCTCCCAGGTAACAAGTGAGACAGGACAAGAGGAAAGGGCCTTTAGATGTGCTGGGTGTGGTTCACATTGGACATCAGAAAAAATTGCTTCACTGAAAGGTTCCTCAAGCACTGGAACAGGCTGCCCAGGGATGCGGTTGAGTCATCCTTCCTGGAGGTATTTAGAAGAAGGGTAGATGAGGTACTCAGGAATATAGTTTAATAGTAGACAGTTATAGTTGGGCTCAATGATCTCAAATATCTTTTCCAATCAAACAATTCTATGATTCAAATGTGTGTTTTCTTTTCATATTTCTAAAATTATCCTTCTGCTTTCAAATGCAGATGATACGTAAGGAACCATTGACTTCTTCATTTCTCTTTTATCTAAACGTGCATTCTTGTTGACAATTTCTAGTTAAATATGCGTTACAACATTTGCCTCCAATATGCGTTACATTTCAGTAGAAAGGTTGTTAGAAACTTGAAGGGATGCAAACTTTCTGGAATAAAACAAGACTGCTTATTTATTCCACGCTTCCTAAAAGCAGATTAATTTCTATCCAAGGATCAGCTGAAAAATAGCTTGCCTTGTAAACTACAAGATGGTATTTGCAGTATTTTGGTTTCTAATCTAAAATTACAGTCCCTACTCAATAGGTGAAGTTCATCCTGTTTATATTTTTTGTGGTCTTGTGATGTAATTATAGCCAAGCCGTGGAAATATTTGTTTTCAGCGCTAGAATTAATTTCACTCTATCTCAACCTTTAAAATCAATCTATTCATATAGACTCCAAATAGTTCCTTCTTCACTTTTGCATTTTTTATATCTATAACATCTTTGAAAATATTATTGTCACTGTGCAATGAATATACTAGTAGAAAGAGAAAATGATACTGCATTAATAAAATAGAGGGGGGAGGACCAATTCGTGCCAGTTTATCTCTAATATAACATCAAGAACAAATATACTGCAAGTCATATATGTTACCCAACTTTGACATGAAATTTAAAAACTCTATTAATACACGTTCCTTTATGGAAGTTTGCTCCAACAAAATGAACAATGGTTTGTAGTAAAGTAGCAGAGTTTTTCTAAAAAGTCCACTAATGATGATTCAAACTCTGATTACAACTTCAGCTAACAACAGAGAGAAAATACTTAACCAGGATTTGTTATTTCTCTGAGTACAGACTTCTTAGCTTAATAAATATTTCTAATTTTATTTCTATTTCACTTTTAGAGAGAAGATATTCTATTGGAATACATTTCCATTATGCTTCTTTCCTTTCATTTTCAATACCACAGTTTTAACTGCCTTCATGTCAAAGCTGTGAGCTGGAGATTCTCCACAGCAGTCCAAAGACAACAGGAAGGGTTTCACATGCAGTTCCAGACATCATTGACATCAGCCCTTTAGGACAGGGCTGTCAAGAAGACTATTCACTTAGCTCCAAATAAGACAAATGCTTCAGATTGCAACTTCTCAGGTTCTTCAAGTATCGTTAGCCCCTATCCGTGCAGAGTTCACATTCATGAAGCAGCCCAAAAAGCTGTAGTGTCCCCTGATGCAGAGCATGACCTTGATTTATTTACAAGCTCAGAGACAGTGACCTTATTAAAGTCAGGGCCTATGACTGAAACATTCTCCTGCATGTTGCAGTTAGTAAAAACTAACAGAGCTTTGGATAGTAGCAGTGCAAATAAAAGACAAATAAAAGACAAATAATCATATCATCACCATAATTATGCAACAGAATCAATGTTTGGGATACAAATTTCCAACCTGAGTGCTCTGAGAACAACTTGCTCTCCATAAGGAGTTACTATCTCCTGTTGTAACTGAACATATTTACCACTTTAGGGTTCAATTACAGCTATCATCTTGAAACTGGAGTGATCCCTGAACAAACTTAAAATTAGAGATACTGTAGAACATTAGATCATAAAGAAGAGATAAGGAGAGGAAGTGAGGGAAATAAGGAAAAATATTTCTATTTAGTTCAGGTTTCTGTTTCTTATTGTAATAATCTTCTGGCATGGGTTTCAAGTCTTTTTAAATCTCTTTGAGAACATGTTTATCTTTCAGCCATTACTAATTAGCACTGTAAAGTACACTAAAGCTGATTAAAATTAAGAATTAAGGAATAATGCCGTATCTTATATATAGCAACAAATAGCAGCTGATTTATTTCATCACATACATCATACAAGTATCAAATTGCTCTACTCATAGTTTTATCCATTGTGTAAAAATATTGCCAACAGCTTGTTGGCTGGTAAACTTAGGTTAGTTGCCGAAGCTGAGATTCTCTCAGACTTTTACCTGTATGTCCAACAGTCATTCCTATTGTGAGCGTATCTCATCTGGACTGGTTACCTCTTTGTTTTCAGGCCGATAATTTTCAGGTATAGAAAAATACTGTTCTATAGCCCTTGCAAATGTGGATTTTCCCTTTTGAAATATGAAATGCTGAG
Source organism: Piaya cayana (assembly GCA_013389865.1). Taxonomy (NCBI): domain Eukaryota; kingdom Metazoa; phylum Chordata; class Aves; order Cuculiformes; family Coccyzidae; genus Piaya; species Piaya cayana. The sequence goes on along the minus strand of WAAB01003209.1, from coordinate 1,510 downwards.
ATTTAAAAAGTAATTCTTTCTTACATTAAGATAAAATATCCAACTTCTCCACAAATGTACGTCACATATAAAGTTACTGTTATAAATATGCATATAAATAATAATATATATAAAGATAAATAGGTACAGGCATAATGGATGTAACAAATACTTGATATTTTTAGCTTTTGTATTTTCTGTTAACCATATCAACATTATAAAGTATAAAACAAGCTTCAGGTTTTTTTAAATATCAGAAATAGTAATAATTTCCTGCGAAAAACTAGTTTTACTGAAACCTTTTTTTTTCTATAAGTTTTAAGCTTCAGTTAGGAAATTCTCAAATGCCTCTTAGACGTCTAAGTAGTAAATTCTGTCCATGGGCTATGCTACTACTCTTGTAGTTGACAGGTAGTGACATATTTGAACATGCAATATCAGTCATGTGTTTAAACCTCAATAGTTACACCTTCAATATACACTTGGCATCAATATTAACAATATATGTAGTAAAAATATTCAAATTTCTCAAGCAATTCAGGTGAGAAACCTAAAATACAGCCATAGTTGTATTATGCACTACCTATTTCTTTTTTATTTTATCCCAAGAACATTTAATATGCAAGGCATATGGCAGTATAAAAGCATACAACTTTTTGGTAAGGATTTAAAACCCCAAAAGATTTATATAATATGATTATTAAACAGTCCATGTAGACCCCTTTTTTCAAGGACAGCAAACTATTAAAACCTAAATAATTTTCCTACCTGGCTGAGTTACATAGCACTCTCACTATATGAAATGAAATCTGGCCAAACAGTCCACAAAAATGTATTTTCATGGATTAATTCAGGTAACCTTAGCATGTTGATTCCATTGTTTTAGAGTTGGTTAATTTTAAGTGTGCTTCAAGTTAAATATTTGTGAGTCATATGGAGAATTGCAAAGTTCAGCGGAGTTTATGAATATCCTTTTTGTACATGCCAAACTCATCAAGTTTATTGTCACACTTTTCTTCCTCTGCCATTGTCTTCTATATGTCTAAATATAGTATGCAGAAATGGGCTGTTAAACTAATCTTCTCAAGAATGCTAACTGTGAGAAGAAATCCTTTCTTTAACAGTGTAACCTATAATATTTGACATACATAATGTCTTCTGTAGCCAGCATCTCTCCCTTAGTTCTATCCATAATTTTTATGTGTACATTTTATAAAATTCTAACAAAACTAAAGGAGTAAAATCAATGCCTTATATCTTTATTTCAATGGATGACAAATTGTATCATATACATGTACCATCCAGATGAATGAGTTATTTTGAGACATGTTGCATGCACATTTCCATTGATGCTTCATGGATGTTCTATGCAGAGAATTGAGCATCTTTCTCCCTGTGGTGGATATCACCTCCAAAAAAGAAAAAGGCAAATAGCATAACTATGGACCTCAATATCTTCTAAATATACAAGAGTTGTTGGTTCTTTCAAATAACCTACCAGTACTACAAAACAAAAATAAAAATATATTTC
>WAAB01003208.1:943-25282 GCA_013389865.1 Piaya cayana | reverse complement strand
CAGTTCATCACATGTTATCTCTGCTTCATCATCCTCCATTCCTGAGGATTCATAGAATAACCTGGTTGGAAGAGCCCACTGGATCATCAAGTCCAACCATTCCTATAAAAAAAAAAAAAAAAAACTGGAGGAAAGACAACTCAACCACTTCTTCATTGGCAATGAGCACATGCCATGAGCACATAATATTGTCTCCAGAGTTCTGAACAGCTAAACCGCTCAGCATCTTTGAGCACCTCACACACAATTCAGGTGCCCGTGCCAGGGCAAGGCAAAATTCCCCACAGTCTTCCCCTGCTCCAGTCTGGGATCCCTCCCATGGGAGGCAGTCCTCTGTTAGCTTCTCCAACATGAGTCTTTCCCAAAGGCTTCAGTTCTCCGCAGACTTCTAAGGCGCAGGTTCCTTCCACGGGGTGCAGTCTCTTAGGAACAGACTGCTCTGAAGTGGGTCCCTACACATATTCTCACTCCTCTCTCATGCTGCAGTTGCACAGGCATTTTTTCCTCTTTCTTAAATGTTATCCCAGAGGTGCTACCAACGTCACTGATGGGCTCAGCCTTGGCCAGTGGTGGGTCCATCTTCACGCCAGCTGACATTGGCTCTAACACATATGGACAAAGCTTCCAGCAGCCTCTCACAGAAGCCACCTTTGGAATCCCCACTACCAAAACCTTGCCACAAAAACCAAATGCAGATGTAAATGATTTTCAGGGTTTAGAGTCAGAAAGCAACAATCAGGAGACATGGGCTCAAATACCTGCTTTGTAACTGACTGACAGTCCTGAGATGTTGGAAAGTGGAGCTGGGAGGGACCTTGGAAAGGTTATTTTGTCCATGCCCCTGCCTAAAGATCTGAGTAGCTCTACATCTGTCATTCAACTCGGTTTTACCTCACTGTCTGTATTCACAAAGTACTGCTAACAACTATTATATCTTCTGAGAAACACACTGAGGTTTTTGCCAGCTCTCCTGTACAAACATGGACACAACAATAAAGGAGAATGTTCTGCAAATTGCTGCCTTTAAATGGATATGTTCAGCTTCAATTTAGCCTAGATCCTTCCCTGTGTAAATGCAAATCTGTCCTCATTTTTTAGGAAGAAAAGGATTCCACCTGCTTTTTAGTTCCAAAGAATTCAGCTAAACACAAAACTTCACTGTTTGAAAGCCACCAAGAATGTTTCCAAAGGGAAATAGCTTAGTCCTGGTTTACAATTGAGGTAACAGGTTTCCATTAACCTCCCTGAGCAGCATCCAACAGAAAAGTGTAAGTCGTGAACAAGGTAAAGCACTGATAAAGTTTCACTTGCAATAAATTCTAGGAATACTTACACAATTTTGCTTAAACATGTTAATTTTGGATTACTTCAAGCACATACAAACTGTGGATTTTCAGGCCAATTGCATAGTCCATAATCCAGATATCTATTTCTAAATTAAGCCCATTTTTAGTATCTTTCCCTTATGCTTCATGGATCCAGCCTTTCCTCAGGAAAGCTGGCGACTGCCTGACCATTGATTTCAAAAGCATCAGGGTCAAGAAACCAGCAAAATCTGCCATTCCTAGCAAAAACTCGGAGATGAAAATGGAAATCATCTTGCAAGTGAAAACACATTACGTTGACAAGATCCATCTGGGTAGGGTGTGATGGGTTGGGTAGGGGAGCTAACGGGTTGTCAGGAAACAACGGCTCTGTTGTCACCTCCACTGCTGACTACGCAGTTTGGGGGCGAATCTCTTCTATTTTCCATCCTTGGCATTTATATCCTCTCTTGCATACTCAATAAAATAATTAGTTGTTACTCTAAGAGATAGTGAGATACCGAAGGCTGTGGAAATCATATCTGTTAAGAGTCCCAAGCATGGGGTTATTGGTTAAAAAGAACAGACTTTCTTGGCATGAGCTGGGAGTTTCTCCACTGCTGAGCAGCACTAGTGGGCTGTTATCAGGGGGAGCAGCCTCTAGAAGGAGGCAGAGCATATGTCGTGCGTCATGTGAACCAGGAACCTTGGCTACGCTGATCCGTGCCTGCCTTATGCCTACGTCTGCCTACATTCATTCCCCGTTTTCACTCAAGTGGACTTCTTTAGCAGCCACTTGGAGACACTCTTCAATTTATTTCCTATTCCCAAGCAGAGCAGCTCAGCCTCAGGGTCAGTTTCTTCTTTAAGACAAGACCCTAAGTGGGATTCAGGCAAAGGCATGATTTTGTGCCTCTCTGGAGAGCTCTGTACTGACATTTTGCTGGAAAATGCTTACAGTATCTGTACTATCTAAGCCTAAAAATGCTGGGGAAGGGGCAGGGAAAATGTTATCTGCTTTTAAAGGGTCACGGATGAAGCATTCTTCGACTTTCAGTCCTGTGAGCTGGATTTCTAGACACCCAAAACTGATGCACCTTTTATCGGCTGGCACAGAGGAGGAGGTTATTGCAAAGATATCAATAGCAGCTTTCTGAAGTGGTTTTCAGTTAGCCCTATTACCGAGGTACATACATACTGCAGCAATCATTACAACGTGCTATGTATTTACAGTATGAAGAACAATTTATGTCTGTTAATGCATATTGCAAATCCTGCTGCTAGCAAGCGGAGGAGAAAGTCCAGAGAAAAGTCCAGCTATGATGTAACCAGAGGCTTATATTTCACCCTAAGAGAGCCACATAAATAACTCCACTAAAGAAGTGAAAAGGGTTTTTTATATTCTGAAGGAAACGCCACCAAATTAATGTTGTTTCTAAGCCGCGGTGTACAAATGCTGGTCCACAGCCATATGGTACCTGACTCTGGTCAGCGACCACATTGCTCAAGCTCTGCTTTTGTCAGCTCTCGCAAGCAAAGCAAGAGACAGGCTGGCTCAGCAACTCAGTGAAACGCCTCCTGGGAGAGGGGGTGCAGAAAGTGCCCTTTGCAATTCAGTAGGTGACGTTCTCTCTTCTAGGTTAATAGCGAGCCACCAGACCCCTCGCTGTGCTCAGAGCTGCAGGAGATGTTGTCTTTCTGACACAGCATCAAACTAGGAGCTTCCTGACCACTTCCAGAGAAGCACCCTGAGGGGGATACGCTGCAAAAGCAGGGAAACTGAAGCCAACAGCAGCAGAATTTCCTTTTCCCTTCTCAAACACCACTAATTAATTCCTACCTTTTACTGGAGAGCTGGGCAACAGCCCTGGGCTCACATCAGGAGGCCCTGCGCTGGTGACAGGGGCTGCACAATCCGTACAGCCAGGAGAGGTGGTTAAGCATTTCAGGTTGAAGCACACCCGAAACAGAAGTTACAAACACCAGCTTTGACATAGGAGGTGGGAAAATGCTGGTCGGGTTCCCACTGCCATGATGTCAGTGCATCACCTTGCACTCTCTTGCTCTTTATAACTCACATTGGATCACACTGTGGTTTACTGAGATGTTGTTACACCTGCATACAGCATCAGCCGCATGCTAGGCACCTTCAGGACCAAAGCCACATTGAAAAGGGACCCTGCACATCCTAATACAAGCTCATACTTAGGCACCTGGAGTCAGGCAGGTGCCTTCCTGCACAAGAACACTTAAGGAGGAATGGAGAACCCAGGGACAACTGGAAAGCAGCCTGTGGGCCTGTCTAAAGTCCAAGGAATGAAGCTGTTCCTCCCCCTCCTTCAGTACCATGTAGCCACTCCATCACTGTCTGCCCTTCAGCACCTTTTCATGAACAATAACAGCCTCCAGTGTGGCTGCTCTCCTTCCCAAGATGAAAGAAACTTCCAATGCATGCAACTCTTGCACTCTGCTTAATTAATCAGTTTTTTTGCGTTATAAGTGAAACTTCTTTGATGCATGAAAAATTAAGGATCAAGAAAGGGAAGGGAAACAGGGGAGGAGGCATTGGGTTTCACTGCCGTAGAGATGGATGGGCTAAAGGACCCAGAGGCTGAGCTGCAGACGATTCAGCTGCAGCAGGACACCCTGCCCAGACAGACAAACACCAGTGAGCAAAGGATTTTCCCTGCAATTCTTCCCTCTCAAGCAGATGGGTTTTACTCCATACCCAAGCCCTACACGCTCACCAAGGTTTGCTCACACACACACAGGAAGGGGACGGTGCCTGATTAAACTTTCATGAAAAATAATCTCTGGTTGATTCATTGTTTGTGTTTTGGTTTTTTTTTTTTTTCTTTCTTGCGATGGCTGTGAGAAAGTGAAGCAAAATGAGGCTTTGGTGAAAAGAAAAAAAGCTCAGTTCTGTAAAAGCAAGCTGGGCTTTTAAGTAGATGAGTCTCTCCCAAAGGATGTGTGAGTAGTTATCTGTGTTAGGGGTTTGCAAGTGCCATTTCCACGCTGAACTGTGAAGGAGAGAAAGCAGAAATCCACACATCAGCGTGCACATTACTGCAACCCTCAACAGTGCACAGCGAGAATTCAGTGCCACAGTACCAGGTGTTGGACACAAGAGAGCCAACTCTGCTCTAAAAAAGAGCCCCAAATCCTTTTTCTTCCAAACCACCACACAGTCACCCATCTGCTCTGAACAAGAGTCCAAAGCAGAACCCAGAGTCTCTTTGGTTTTGACCCTTCTCCTCCTTCTTCAGCTGACTCATTCAAGAAATGGTCTGGCTTGTGTAGAAGCATCCATCAGATCAGACCTGCTTATACAGAATCACCAGTGTCTTCAGAGTATCTTAGAGCATCTTAGTATTTCTACTCCCCCTAGGCCAAACATCCAGGTAACAGGTTCTTCATGAACAAATGGTGATGGTGTAGCCTGCAATGTCTATATAGAAGGCAATAAATGAGTTAAATGGGTTAATTATATCCACCACAGAATTTAATTAGACCATCTCTGTTCACTGTGCTTCAGCCCAAATCTCAATTATAAATCTTTATTTTCAAGGTTTTACAGCTTGGACATAAAAAACTTGCTCTGGGCTTAAGCACGACACACAAGGTCTTCCATTCAGGGACTGCTCCAGTTTTTTTTAACCAATCTTTTTTTGAAAAGGTCAGGTTGAGGGACCAGATGGTTTGAGGGGAAGGTAATGAAGATGCAGGGCTTTTCTGAAAGAGGCACCTGGTTTGAAATTGTGGGCAGCTTAACAGAGCTGAGACATCGTTAAAGGCTCCTGGTGAAACCACACTCAGCTCTTATGGGTCCCCAACAGGCAGGAATTCTCACTGGAAAATGAAAAAGGGGCTCCTGCTAATTAGCATCCGTGTTCCCCATCAGAGCAAGCAGTGCAGCACTGGGGTGAGGAGTCCCCCAGGCAGGGGAAGCTCACACACCTGGATCCTGCACAGGGAATGTGCCCCAGGGCTCTCAGGTGTGCGCTTGCTGCTTCCCCCAACACAACCAGAATCCCCCTTTATCTCCTCCTTCACAAAGTCCTGCTCCCAGGAGAGAAGCTGGAAAAAAAAACCAAAGCAAATTAGAAAACATTGTACCTTTTATGTTGTTGTGATAGCAAAGGTAATTTAGGACCCGCCTTCTGCTTTCTGGAGTTGACAGTATTGAAATCCAGTATTTTTGCCTCGTTAAACGCGCTCTGAAATATTCTGATCATTTTAAAATGTCAATAGTGCTAGAGGAAAAACAGAAAACATGTTTACCAGCAGTGGAAGCATCTACAGTCTCAGGTCACATCCTCATTCAATCTGAGGTATGTTGCTTTTTTTTTCATTCCCTCATCGAGTTAATTAGTTGATTTGCTTTTCCTGCCCTATGCCAAACCTTCACCTCCCTCTGAGCGAAAACAATGATTGCCAGCAGGGACCAGTTCTCAGCAGCAAACTCTGCTGCCAAGGCTTCTCAACCTGCTAGCAGAGACTGTCACCAGGCAGCACCCCTGCACAACAAGAACTAGTCATCCTGTCTAGAGACTCAGCATATATTTTTTAGGAGCACTGCAGATATCTCTTCATTTTCCACAAGCTCTGGCTACCCTGGTGCATAAGTGAGTTTTGCAAAGGGTTTGGTGGTGGTTTTTTTCCCCAACCAACCCTGCCCAGAATATTCTTCTGCACTCACTACGTGTCCTAAATACATGCTCACTTGGTAAACTGGAACAAATCTATTGGGTAAGTCAGACTTCAGTACATCTGAATACATATTTAACCAGCAGATCACAACAATTTATTGTCTGGTTGGTGCGCCGTAGGATTTAACCCTTAGAAAACATTGGCATGCAGCAGGCAGCCAAATTACTGCTCAGAAGGCTATGATATATAGTGCGAATTACCGGTAATAAAGAAAAAGATATATGGGATGGATTAATCAAATCATAAATTTCTTAAGTCTCCATGGCAGTCCATATATCAAATTTGGCTGTATGTTTCTGGCCCTTATTCAATGCATAATGTGCAGTTGAGATGACCTACATGTACAGAGCAGACTTTTTTTGGTGGCCAGTGGAGACACCTTGGGTAAATAGTCAAAACAAGCAAACATTCTTTCTAAGAAGATCACGATAATGTATTTCAAGCTGCACGACTGGAAACATACACCTTTTGAAGGTAAAAGGCATATGTCCAGAGGAGGCCACAGGGATGGTCCAAGGACTGGAGCACTTCTCCTATGAGGACAGGCTGAGAGATTTGGGGTTGTTCAGCCTGAAGAGAAGGCGCAAGGGAGAGCTTGTAGAAGTCTTCTGCTACCTACAAGAAAGCCAGGGAGGGACTTTTTACAAGGGCATCTAGTGACAGAATGAGGGAGAATAGCTTTAAATTGGAAGGGGGAAGACTTAGATTAGACATTTGGAAGAAATTCTTCACACTGAGGGTGGGGAGGCCCTTGCCCAGGTTGCCCAGAGAAGCGGTTGCTGCTCCATCCCTGGAGATGTTCAAGGCCAGGTTGGATGGGGCTTGGAGCCCCTGACACAGTGGGAGATGTCCCTGCTTATGGCAGGGGGATAGAACTGGGTGGGCTTTATGGTCCCTTCCAAACCAAACTATTCTATTCAGTAGTTCTGCACAAAGAGTCAAAACCAGACCCAGAACACTCCTGCACCAGGCTAGACATGACACAGCTTGGATCAGCCTTACTTTCATGTGGCAGAGATCAATCTTCCTTGAGCATGGACAATTCCCCTAGCAAGGCCTACCAGCCATACTGATGTTTTAGGCATTATCCCCATTTGGTGCTCAAGGTGGCTGGAAACCCTAGAACAGAACACACTGCTGGGAGCCCAGCCAGCACCAGCCCCATTACTGCAGAGATCCAGAGGTCACACTCCATCCAGACTGATTTAAAAGAAATAGGTGACTAAGAGGAGAAGAATCTATCTTGTGTCCTACCCTTATTTCCATTAAATTCCTTTACATGGAATCATCCCTTTACACTTAAGCTCTCGCCCAGTTCAGATCAAGCCTTGTTTTTAGCCAGTGTAGAGGTACCTATTGACCTTCTGCTGATTTTATGTGCAGAGGGGAAGTTTCTGATAAGACATCTTCCACCCCTAAGCCTCACACAAGCCCCATGTACCCCCAGCCCTTGCCTCAGGACCTTTGTTGTCCCAGTCAAAACTGGATTAACAGGCTTGCCATGGAATAGGATGTTTTGGTGCGAGGTCTTAACAAATAAGAGCGACAATGTGCTCAGAGTGAGCCTGCTCCAAAGCCCAGACATCAATAGGTATTTACCAGAGGGAGCAGCAGGCTGTAGACATTCGATTTTTGACTGACCGCAAGAGACATGAAACAAGGAGATTAAACGCCAGGAATAAACACCTATAAATAAAACTGACTATTTAAATCCACCAAAGCCAGAACATTTGTCATGAAATCTCCTTCTCTCCCCTAATGGCATCACAGCAGTGCTTCTGATTTTGTTTACAGCTGCACAGGACAACAGAACATCCACGTTCACTTTCAGCCTGGCTGTTGCTCTGCCAGGCTGTGTGGAGACTGCTCTTAGATGGCAATTCCTAATGGATTATTGTGTACCCCTTCTTTTTCTTTGTCCAAATCAAAGAGAATACACCCCCTTTAAAAGCCCATCTGCTTAAAAAAGCCTGATAAAGCTTAACCTGAGTAGGAGAAAGGTTAAAACCCCCTGAGATGCACTTTATCTGAAGGCAGGCACAGGGGCTGCAGCAGGGGATTTGCAGGCTGCGTGTCTGGCAGCGGATGCCCTCTGTTGGCATCTTTTAGAAATATGATTAGATACTCAAGCCGGTAGCTCAGACCTGAGCTGTTTACCTACTGTTTATCCTGTGCCGTGTGGAACAGCCCCTAGTGCTGGGTCTAATTTATGAGAACAAAGTGAGCAGCAGCCCCTGGCCCAGTGTGCCCACTTGCTCAGTCACAAACTATGCCCCAGCACGCTGAAGGGAATATTTGCACACCCTTTACTGCACAGCAATGCAAACAGTACAGAGCAGGGAGCTGCAGAGTCTTGCTACCTCACTCCTGCTCTGGCTGGGAGCTGCGGGGAGATGCTCCTGGCTCACTTTGCCATAGTTCATATGTTCTTTCTCAGAGGATGCAGGGGCAGAGGTTTTGAGGTACCCAAACAGCAGCTTTCTGTAGGGATCAGCTCTCTCAGCAGCTCCAGAAGGAGTCTCAGACAAGCAAGGAGAGAGGAAACCAGTGATGCACCAGCAGGGTCTTGCAGCAAGTGTAAACACAGGGTGATGAGTTTCTCTAAACCCCCTCAAGCACATACATAGAAAACAACAAACCATACAGCACTCACCTTTCACAGCTGCTGCTGCCGCCACACAGGCCAACAGATTGAGAAACTGCTCTCCTTTGATCAAGTTTCCTCCTGCCCCATACACCCTGGAACACCAGGTCAGCTGGTGCCTCCAGACAGACTTTATGGCCAAAGAAGTAGGAGCACAGCAGGAGGGTTCTGGTCAGATAGTTTGCAGAGAGGGCTCGTGGCACTGGGATAAAACTTCTCAACGTACCTGGAGGTCACTGTGATACATAGCAAAGGGCACATACCTCCATGGAGAAAAGCTGTGCATGAAGAGGTGGTCTGGAGGGCTCAGCTCCACTGTGCAGCACTGACCTGCAAGGAAGAATCCACCTGGGGATCCTTGCCCTGACTCAGTTCCACCTCATGGCTTGCAGTACCACTGATTTTGCCTTATCTGCTGCTGCCTCCTTGCTCACTCCTGTTCTCTGAGGTGCTCTGGTCAACAACCAGTGATGCAGCGGCCCTCCTGGCCCCAACATCCAAGTGCTACAAGAGCCAGTGCTTCCTCAGGACTAGGAGCTGAGGAGGCACATACCCCATCCCACTCTACCAGAGCAGTGGGGCTGCTGAGAACTCACAGCATCAAGGAAGTTAGTAGGTGCAAGGCAGGCTTAACACCCATCCAAGAGGCCAGTTAATAGAATATAACACAGAGGAACAGCCCAACCAAGTAAGTAAGTATGAGCATAAATACACCCCCAGACAGGTGGGGCTGGTCAGGTCATTAGAGCTCATTAGCAATCCCAGCTCTGACACCATGGTAGAGGGCACAGGTGCATCTCCTTGGCAGATAATGTCCATAATTCAGTCTCCCATGAAGAAGGAGACAATTTGTTCCCAAATGCTGAAGTTTCCCATTACAAGCCATGGACAGGCTTCACAAGTGTCTGCTGTGGCTTAGCACTGTCCTCTGAATTTAGGGATCTCACAAAAATTACAAGCTGCGTTACTCCTTGACATTCACCCCAACAGCAAGGGAAGGGGTTTTAAAGCTGTAAGTGCTAAATATCCCCTTCTCCCAGGTGCACAAGGAAGGGACTTTTCAGGAGGTGGGGAGTAGAGATGATGTCTCCAGTTGCTGAGCTTTGCCTCAGAAACTGCTGAAAGCTAAAAGCAAGATGCACAAGGAGGGACCCATCTCTAAAATTGCCTTTCATGGCAGTTCAAAGGTGTGATGCCACTATTAGCCCCATCCTCAAAAGTTGTCTCAATAAAGAACGAATACAATGATTTTTGTGAAAGATTTCTAGCTATTTTATTGCTGAAGAGAGTAAAAGCAAAATCCAAACCACAGGAGAACATAAGCAATAAATGATGGTTATTCCAGTTACAGTCTCCTTGGTACTTCTCTCTGAGGAGATTTTGTAACAGAGATTATATACGGCAAGAGTGGATTTACCCTGGGAGGGGATCTAAGTGCCTTTTTTTCTAAAGTGAGTTGCAATCTTGTTTTAATGGTAGATAAAAAACAAGGCACAGACGTGGCTTGTCTGTATGTATGGGGGAGTCTTGTAAATCCCGTTTTGGTCTATCAAGAATAATCTAAACAGCTAGTAATAAGAAACGTGAATAATCTTAAGTAAAGCCTGTGAAGCCAGGGCAAATATTTAAGTCAAAAGAAACCATAACAAGATCTGCCTTAAGAAGGTGGCACATCGAGGAATATCATAGAATCACAGCATCATAGAATGGTTTGGGTTGGAAAGGAACTTAAAGACTATCCAGTTCCACCCCTGCCATGGGCAGAGACACCTCCCACTGGATCAGGGGCTCCAAGCCCCATCCAACCTGGCCTTGAACCCCTCCAGGGATGGGGCAGCCACCACTGCTCTGGGCAACCTGGGCCAGGGCCTTCCCACCCTCAAAGAAAAAAAAAACTTCCTAACATCTCATCTAAATCTCCCCTCTTTCAGCTGAAAGCCGTTGTCCTCATCCTATCCCAGCAATCCCTGATCAAGAGTCCTTCCTCAGCTTTCCTGGAGCCCCATCCAGTGCCGGAAGGCTACTACAAGGTGTCCCAAGAGCCTTCTCTTCTCCAGGCTGAACAACCCCAGCCTTCTCAGCCTGTCTCTGTATGAGAGATGCTCCAGCCCTTGGATCATCTTTGTGGAATAAAATCACACTGCCTTACCATTTGCCACAAAATCAGACGGTCTCTAAATCACAAAAGAACATTTTTCACCCATTTGGTGCTTACTGGGAAAGCTCTCAATATTGTGAATTATAAGAGCATTTCGATATCCCCTTAAATCAGCTCAGAAATGCAAGCACAATTTTGTGGTGGTATTTTATGGCTTCATCTCATCTCTGAAAACATGGCTTGGCAGAGAACATGCTGCGGCTGCCCCTTCTTGTACTTTGCTCTGCTGGGTTGCCTGGCACATTGAGCCTGCAAGCAAAAGGATGGGACAAACATGTGGCTTTTAGCTCAGTGCAGGGTTTTCAGACCCCACTTGATCCTATTGCTTTGTGGAAAGGGTAACGTGATGTTTGATGTAAAATTAAGTGCTGTCATGTCTTTGCTGGCAAAGGGGGAAGGACCTGGTAATGTCTTCAGCTTATGAATATGTAATCTGCTCAATGCCTATGCAGTACGCTGCTAATTGCCTTTGTTCTTGCAGTGGGAAATTCTCAGAGCATCTTAAGAGTTTTTCTTTTATCCAGTCAATTTTCTGAGTCATTCTTTTAGTTCCATCAGGGTTTAATAGGAACTGAAATTCCCTTCCAAATAAGTCCAAACAACCTTACTTTTATGTAGAAAAGTCTCCCGGATCTCAAAATAGTCTTCTTGATTTAATTTATTCGTAAAGAGCGCCTTTAAACTTGAGCAGTCATTACAGAAGTTATTGTCCTTTTTTTTTTCTTAGCAACGTTTTGTGAGGTGCCTCTTGACAGATAACTAATTCCTCAATTAATATAAATACTCTATGCTTCAGCTGCTGCTATAGTAGTATCCAACTGCAGCATCATCTGACCTTGCTGTTGTACATAAAGCATCTCGCCAGTCATGTAGCAAATGCAGCGAGGATGTTATTTTGTGAATGCCTGTACACAGATGCACGATACTTGCAACTGCACATCTCGAGAGAAGCTTGTCATTTCAAACATTTAAGGAATCAACCAAGCTTTACAGCAACAAGAGGAAACACGAACTGAACAGGAGCAGCTAACGTCTTCCAAAGAAGCTTTCCCAGTCCTCGCTTTGTTTTTGTTTGAAGTCTTGAAAGTGTTTATAGACGCAATTATTTCCAGGAAGAATAATATAGCTCTTCTTCTGGCTGATTTAAAGTAGATATTTTTTTCCTACATAAAAAACCAAAGAAAGAATCCTGATTTTTATCGCATGTTGTACAGATACGATAACACATTCCTACATTTCTCTTTTCCCTAAGTTTTCTGAAAGGTTTATTTTTTTGCCATAAAAGTCATGTCTACACTAAAATACTGCCCTATACGCTGTATTTTTTTTATCCTTGCTGAAACAGTCTTGTTAGCTGTTGTGTGTTGACCAAATGGTTTCTGGCTTTACAATCTGTCACTGGTGCTACATTTACAGCTTGCAATTAAGGGCTTCGATTAAATATTTTGCAGAAAGCTGCAAGTTCCAATAGCCAATCCTTATCTATTTTCCCAAACATGGTAAAAAATATAAGATTATTTAAAAGTAAATCAAGATGGAAGTTATAAAAACGGCCTTTAGAATCTGGATAAATATGCAGAGTGTTTTATACCCGTAGATGCTCTCCCTTTTGTTACTGAGGCTTGACCTTGAGTGACAGAAAGCAGAATTTTGCCTGGGTTTCTTTAGATGAGAGTGGAAGTTGTCGTTAGTAAAGCGTGTGTAGAACATAGGCTGATACTCACTGCAAGTGTGCCAGATATATTTAAAACGGCACGTTTTTGAGGACTTAGCATATGTCAGGATAGCATACAGTAATGTTGCTATAAGCCATATTTTTCAGTATAGATATTACCCTCTTGGTTAATGTAGAAACCCCCATGTTCTTCTCTCTTTTGCTTACAGGGGCTGCCAGAGGCTTCTCCCGGTCTCCATCATACTCCCAGGTGAAACAAAGGTCTGCCTCATTCCTGCTAGCCTGGCACGACAGGAGAATGTCCACACAAGCCATAAAACCTTTCCTTTCTGCATTTCATGCCATTGTAGAACTGATTCCAAACAGCCATGGTGGCGGTTTTGGTGGAGTGTCAGCAGCTGGGGTCAAAATTTAAGTATTGTGCAACCTGCCGCATGATCAGAGATGGCTAACGGCCTCCAGGAGGCCAGAGCTTCTCAGGATGAACAGAGGTGCTTGCTGACATCTCCAGCACAGCCACAGATGGGAGGGAAGGCAAAAAGTGTGTTGCCCTGTGGACTCCTTCTCTGCTGTAGCTTGAGCAGAGCAGATGTCAACCAAGCCGGGCTCCTTCCCTGTGCCCTTGCCAAGGCACCAGGCCTTGGCAGCCATCCGAGGACAGAGACAATAGGAGCCTGACTGTCTGCACACCATTTTTCTCTCACTTCACGTGAATAATTTTCTGCTGCCTGGCTCTTGGAAGCAGCACAAGGCTGTCTGGCGCTGGTCCTGCCAGCAGACCAAGGAGGAGGGGAAGATTCTGCTCCTCTCTCAGCTTTCTGACCATCTCTCAGTAGCTGCTGTATGCTCCTATTTCTCTATCAAACAGGATTCTGCAAAGGGAAATAAAAGTTACTTTCCCCCATACACTCATTGAAGAGGATCTCCAGGATGGATCAGCTCTGCACAGACTGCTTGCAGCTGAAGGCTTCTCTGTTCAGACTTTGGGGGTCCATATGGAATGGTCCAAAAGTACTTTTCCCTGCTTCCTGCCCCTCTGATGGAGATGCTGCTCTAGGACTGCTGCCAGACTGTTGAATGCCTTCTTTTGTGCTTCTTCACCTCCTGACCCAGAACATTTGGGAGATGTGGAAGTCAGGAGCGGTTCTGGAGGATCTCTTTCTTTAAAACTAATACACAAGATCACAAAAAGCAGCAGATGAACCCAAGGGCAAGGATTCTCTGGTGAAATCTGCCCATTCTCCCTGTCTGGTGCTGATGAGCACCCAGCAGCATCTGGGGCGAGGACTCAGTTGTCCCACCCCAGCAGACTGCCACCGCTTCACCTCTCAGGTCACCGTGGCTCTAGCACTGCACCCTCCCCCTATCAGACCTCCATAGGCAGCAGGAATCATTTAACAAAAGGAAAACCATTACACTAAACATTTTCCCAGCCTGTCTGCTACCCTACTGCAGTTCAGCAGCAGATGCTGGGGGCCATGCAGGGTAGATTCCAGTGACGCAGAGCCTGGGTATATCCTAGGCTCACACCCACCCACCAACGCTCAGATAAGTCTGGCAATCTCTTTCTTTCTAAGGCTCATCTGAGCTGCCCTCCCCAGGTCCAATCCGAGACCCAAGCACAAAAGAAATTGCCATGAACTCCTCCTCCCAAAACTGTCTCTAAAGGCGAGCCTTTCATTATCCAAACTGATGTCCCACTTCCCTTCTTTCCCAGACTATTTTTTTCCCTTGGAAATAACTTCTTCCACCTCTCCTTATTCCTGTTGCTTCCTCTTAATTGCTGCCCCATTCTCCCATCTCACCCTTCCTATGCTGTAACCTCTCTGGCCATGGGGCTACGCTGTGTAGTCACAAGTCCCTAGGATTAATGTCCATCTCCTGCATCATCTGCCTTTTATACAGCCTGAGATGATGTTTGCCACTTTTGTAACAGCTTGATATCAACTGCCTCATGTTCACTTAGTGGAACAATATAAACCTTAATTTTTTTCTGCGGAACTGAAGTCTAGCTCACCTGTGCACTCCATCGTCTCTACACATATTACTTTCTGGCTGCCCCAGCTGACTCTCAACCTCTTATTTTTTCAGTCCATTTCTCTGCTCTGTCACAGAGGTGTTTGAAGAAGAATGTCCTTGAGAAATTCATGGTCCCTGAGACTCCTCTCCTTCACGCTTCCCAGATAACTGCAAATAGTGTGTTCATATCTTTCTATCAGAATTTTTCATGGACAGAAGTTAAACTGGTGGGTCTGTAGTTCCCCACTTCTGCCCATGTTCCCACTACTATTTAAAAGACGGGTATTTTTTATCCTTTCATGATCTTCTGGTGCTTCCAGAGATAACCACTAATGACTCTGAGATTGCCATACCAGTTCTGCAAGTATCCATGGCTTAAAGTCACCAGGTTTGGAATCATCTTCCCAGAAGGGTTCTCTTCCTTGCCTCTGTCAGTCAGCAGTTGGCTTATCACCAGGAACAGAAGGGATTATATCCCTTGTAAGCATTTTATCCTCTTATCTATGGATGTTCATTATCTGTCTATCATTCTCTGAATCCTCCAGAGTCGTTGCCCTTTGTGGTTGGTTTGTAGCACAAGTTCCACAAGTCAGGCCCTTCCTTCCACCTGAATTTCAGTGCAATCACAGTCAGACTCTTGGCATCAGCCACAAGTAGCAGTAAGGGAAATTCAACTAGATACAAGGAAAAATTTCCATGATGAGAGTGGTTGAATAGAGCCTAGATGAAGTTTCAATGCTGGAAGCATTCACTGCTCAGTTGGACCAGCTTGACCCACATTACTCCTGCTTTGAGCAGGACTTGAACCATTGGGCACTGGCAGAGGCTGCTCAGGGAGGTGGTTGAGTCACCTTCCCTGGAGGTGTTTAAGGGACGGGTGGACAAGGTGCTGAGGGACATGGTTTAGTGTCTGATAGGAAAGTTTGGACTCAATGATCCAGTGGGTCTCTTCCAACCTGATTATTCTATGGTTCTATGATTTGAAGGTCCCTTCAGCCCATGATTTTGCAATGCAGCATTTCCTTCCACAGTGGTTGAGGTCCCCTCTATATCCTTCTGTCTTGATGTTTCCACTTCAAGAGCTGTGAAGGGGGTGGGGATCAGCTCCTTTCACCTCCTCCTGTATCAGCTGTCATGTCCAGTGCCAGGGTGCAGTGCCCATATGGATGTGCCTGCGTTAAGAAATTCCCAGTCCACCCAGAAAACCCCAGAACTCCTCTCAGCTACACAGTGTAATGACAGGTGAAATACGAGGGGCACAAAAATATCCTGTGAGGATGCCAAGGAATAAACCTTCATT
The DNA here is from genome assembly GCA_013389865.1 of Piaya cayana. Taxonomy (NCBI): domain Eukaryota; kingdom Metazoa; phylum Chordata; class Aves; order Cuculiformes; family Coccyzidae; genus Piaya; species Piaya cayana. Next base: position 9,469 of record WAAB01003208.1, on the reverse strand, counting down.
GTTTTACATTTCCTCAACATTTCCCTAGTGAAACATAAGCAAACTCAACCAGAGTGAAATATCAGGGACCAAGTAACCCTCAAATCTTTCATTTCCCACCAGTCTGTGAAAATCCATCTTTAGACAAGGGAGAAAGTCTTGGAAGGAAAAGTGCCAAATACTTCTTCACTGAGACCCACCATTGTGTCTTTGCTCAGGTTAAAGCCCAGATTGAAGGCAGGAGCGTGTTTGTAGCCAGATCCTTTCCAGGACTCTAGTGGTATGTATGAAACAGCTGGGTTTACTCTTGTTGGAGACACTTTGTCTTAGAAACAGTTGGCCGTATAGGCTTTATCCCTAGGAAATTAATAAAAGGACAAAAGTAGGGTGAGTATCTGGGTAGTTCTGGGCAGAAAATGGCTTTTCAACCTGTAAAGCTGGTTAAAATTTAAGTATCATCCCATTCTAATCTTGAGATCACTGAGCACTTGTCCTTTCCAGAGCACTCAGTTGCTGGATTCTCTGAGGGCATGCGAGGGACCAAGATTCGAATTTCAACTCTTGATTGACCTGACAGAGCCTTGGCCTTTACAGTATCCAGGGTGGTTTGATTTACCAGGCCCTCAATACTCTGGGATAATCTCCTGCTCTCCTGAGATGATTTTGTAACAGGGTTTAACTGTATATCCCTCTTGGCCAGGCTAAACTGTCTTATCAGGGTGATGTTCTTCAGGATGGTTTGGTTTTTGAGAAGTTGTCTGATGGGAAAAAAAAAAAAAAAGAGATGAAGAATAGAAAAAAAACCCATTCTATTGAAAACTCCAGTCCAGCTGTCGCTGCTGGAAAGGGATCTTACACAATGGAGCCTGCTTTCTCCTAAAGTGAACTGCTTTCAGCTTCCTCAACAATAGGAGATCAAACCTGAGTAAGAAGCGATTTCTAAGTATCTGAGTATCGTAATGGAAAATTCTCCAGCAATTGCTCATCTGCTTTTATCTGCAATTAGATATTAACATTCCAGACCAGAGTATTTTCCAGATGCAAATGTGAAAGAGTACAAGGTGTTGTCATCTGGTTTTGCTACTCCCCCCCCCAACATTTGCTTTTTTCCCTTGTTATCAGCGTGATCAGGAACCTGATGAGGAACATGAGGGAGAGAAATGCCCGGGAAGGGCTGCAAAAGGAGATAAGAGGAGGATCTTTGCACTCCAGCACTACTTGCCTGGCCTTGTATTGACAGAGCCTCCAAGATGCTCAAAGATAGCCTTGCTGCAAGTTGTATTACCTTGAGATTTATTTCAGCGCCACAGAGAAGTGAGGGGGGCGAGGGCAGAGGGAGGAAGGACTGCAAATGTCGCCGTGGGTAGAGTGATTATAACCAGAATTTCTTTTTAATGCAAAAATCTTTAGCCCGACAAAGGATCCATCTCTGGGAGAGGTTTTTCACCATCCAATCCCCCGCCCTTCTGCACGAGAGCCTTGCAAAATGTACTTGGAAGAGCGGTGAGTTTGCTTTAACCGATAGCATTCAGCGCCTTTTACTGTGCTATTCATCCACATGACAAAGCTGAGAGGGGAACCCATACTTCTTCCTGACTTTTTATTGCTTTTCAGCCCAGTGGGAACCAGCCGACATGAAAAAAAAGTGGTTTAACCGCAAAATATGTTTAAGCTCCTTTCTTTATCCTTTTTTTTTTTTTTTTTTTGGTTTTTTTGTAAAAAGGGGGAAGGGGATTTTAAGAGCAGTGGGAAAATAGTCAGGAAATTAAACCAAAACCCAGCCAAAAAAATAGCGTATGTGAGCTTGATCCTACACTTGAACGGCAAAGTTTGAACATGGTGGTTTGTGGTAGCATTTAAATGCCAGGATCACTGTGTTCTGTGACAAGAGAGAAGAAAGGATCATCTTGAGGCGACTAAGTAGAAGCTGTAACGAAAGACCATGGTCTGCAAGTAGAGCTGGGGCTTTCCTGATGGTTCATGGACCAGCACATGGCTTGGAAAATGACAGAGTGTGTTGGTGTCCTCCACGAAGAAGCTGAGTTCTCCACCTGGACGTACTGAACGGGCTGGTAGTCTGGATTGCACTCTGCCTGCGGCCCTGGTCTTTCTCACTGTGAGTCTTTTTCTCAAGTCCAAGATGTGATTTTTCAAGCCTATAATGAAATTTACAATTTTCCTAAATCAGAAAAGAAAGAGGGAGCCTCTGCTGAGCAAAAATACTGCTCATGTCGCATCAGAAAGAAAGGAAAAGCTCAAGAAATAAAAGTAATTACATGATCCCACAGTACTTACATGTTCCAGATGTTCTTTTTTTAACCTGCAGACTAAGCAAAACACAAGCATTTAATTAAATCTTTGGAAAAAAAGCCTTTACATTTTATCAAATAAACAGGGGGGAAAAAAAACCAAAACCAAAACACTTTTATTTGGGAAATGATTTGTGTGAAGAACATGGAGGTTTTCAGTTGTTCCTGATCAGAACAACAGTAAAAGTTTTGCATGGCTACAAAGTCCTTTGTGCCACTCTGCCCCTGCCTGCCACCACCTTCAAACCCCCAGTTTTAAGGTCGAACACCAAGCACTGAAATCTGCCCCTAGAAGAGATCAGCAGAGGCTTTCACACCAAGCAACCACTCCCAGGTCCACAAACCACAACTCCCCATCAAATCTCCACTCTGGCAGAGAGTCTTTTAAGAGTTTCTTTTTCTCATAACCCCTCCTGATAGAGTGATTCTCTCCAGCTGAGCCCAGTCTGCCTTCAATCTCCCTAGCACAAGACAAACACATTAACTCCTTCCCGACCAAGAACCTGGATGGGAACTCCTGGTGTGCAGGTCCTGGTTGGTGCTGCAGTTGTTTAGGTAAACTCATGGCATTTTGTACTGAAAAGCACCAAAAGACGATGCTTCTGCCACCTCCAGTTCCTATAATTTGCAAATTATTATGAGACAGGATGGTGAGAGAGAGGACAGAAATAACTACAAGTGCAGATGCAGGAAGATAAAACAAACACCTAGAAGGAAAACTGGTTTCCTTTAAAATACATCAAAGGTATTATCTGAAAACACAGATTAATAATTAGCCACACCTACATGGGGTACAANGTATTGACAGAGCCTCCAAGATGCTCAAAGATAGCCTTGCTGCAAGTTGTATTACCTTGAGATTTATTTCAGCGCCACAGAAAAGTGAGGGGGGCGAGGGCAGAGGGAGGAAGGACTGCAAATGTCGCCGTGGGTAGAGTGATTATAACCAGAATTTCTTTTTAATGCAAAAATCTTTAGCCCGACAAAGGATCCATCTCTGGGAGAGGTTTTTCACCATCCAATCCCCCGCCCTTCTGCACGAGAGCCTTGCAAAATGTACTTGGAAGAGCGGTGAGTTTGCTTTAACCGATAGCATTCAGCGCCTTTTACTGTGCTATTCATCCACATGACAAAGCTGAGAGGGGAACCCATACTTCTTCCTGACTTTTTATTGCTTTTCAGCCCAGTGGGAACCAGCCGACATGAAAAAAAAGGGGTTTAACCCCAAAATATGTTTAAGCTCCTTTCTTTATCCTTTTTTTTTTTTTTTCCTAAGCATGTCAGGAAAAAGGAGGAGGGGGAGTAGAAGAGCAGTGGGAAAATAGTCAGGAAATTAAACCAAAACCCAGCCAAAAAAATAGCATATGTGAGCTTGATCCTACACGTGAACGGCAAAGTTTGAAGCCGGTGGTTTGTGGCAGCATTTAAATGCCAGGATCACCATNCTTTTTTTTTTTTTTTCCTAGGCATGTCAGGAAAAAGGAGGAAGGGGAGTAGAAGAGCAGTGGGAAAATAGTCAGGAAATTAAACCAAAACCCAGCCAAAAAAATAGCATATGTGAGCTTGATCCTACACGTGAACGGCAAAGTTTGAAGACGGTGGTTTGTGGCAGCATTTAAATGCCAGGATCACCATGTTCTGTGACAAGAGAGAAGAAAGGATCATCTTGAGGTGACTAAGTAGAAGCTGCAAGGAAAGACCGTGGTCTGCAAGTAGAGCTGGGGCTTTCCTGATGGTTCATGGACCAGCACATGGCTTGGAAAATGACAGAGTATGTTGGTGTCCTCCACGAAGAAGCTGAGTTCTCCACCTGGATGTACTGAACAGGCTGGTAGTCTGGATTGCACTCTACCCACGGCCCTGGTCTTTCTCACTGTGAGTCTTTTTCTCAAGTCCAAGATGTGATTTTTCAAACCTATAATGGAACTTACAATTTTCCTAAATCAGAAAAGAAAGAGGGAGCCTCTGCTGAGCAAAAATACTGCTCATGTCACATCAGAAAGAAAGGAAAAGCTCAAGAAATAAAAGTAATTACATGATCCCACAGTGCTTACATGTTCCAGATGTTCTTTTTTTAACCTGCAGACTAAGCAAAACACAAGCATTTAATTAAATCTTTGGAAAAAAAGCCTAACCATTTTATCAAATAAACAGGGGGGAAAAAAAACCAAAACCAAAACACTTTTATTTGGGAAATGATTTGTGTGAAGAACATGGAGGTTTTCAGTTGTTCCTGATCAGAACAACAGTAAAAGTTTTGCATGGCTACAAAGTCCTTTGTGCCACTCTGCCCCTGCCTGCCACCACCTTCAAACCCCCAGTTTTAAGGTCGAACACCAAGCACTGAAATCTGCCCCTAGAAGAGATCAGCAGAGGCTTTCACACCAAGCAACCACTCCCAGGTCTACAAACCACAACTTCCCATCAAATCTCCACTCTGGCAGAGAGTCTTTTAAGAGTTTCTTTTTTCTCATAACCTCTCCTGATAGAGTGATTCTCTCCAGCTGAGCCCAGTCTGCCTTCAATCTCCCTAGCACAAGACAAACACATTAACTCCTTCCCGACCAAGAACCTGGATGGGAACTCCTGGTGTGCAGGTCCTGGTTGGTGCTGCAGTTGTTTAGGTAAACTCATGGCATTTTGTACTGAAATGCACCAAAAGACGATGCTTCTGCCACCTCCAGTTCCTATAATTTGCAAATTATTATGAGACAGGATGGTGAGAGAGAGGACAGAAATAACTACAAGTGCAGATGCAGGAAGATAAAACAAACACCTAGAAGGAAAACTGGTTTCCTTTAAAATACATCAAAGGTATTATCTGAAAACACAGATTAATAATTAGCCACACCTACATGGGGTACAAAAACCTGGGGCCATGGCAAGGTGACAGCTTGAGTGTCTCACCTGTACTGGGCAGTGAAGTGAAGTTTGCCTATCCTCGGTGTCTTAGAGACTTTGTATTTGTTAGCATGAGGAGTGTAAGCAGGGCGTTAGGGCAGTTTGGTCCTCAGCAAAAATTAGTCAGCCTCCTCATAGTCTTCCTCACTGGCTTCCACAGCCCCTGCTGAAACTCCTGCTCCAGCTGCACTGATGCCCAAGCTGGATGGTTTAAAACTAGCTCAGGTTGATCTGTTACAGTCATGGTGTTGCCCATGGGCTGCAGTGCAGACAAGTGCTGGACTGGTGGCACTGAGTGGGCTGCTTCATGGTTACTCTGGTTAACTGGTTGCTCTTGGCTCTGGAGACTGAAACCAGGCAGGCAACAACTCCTGAGTGCCTGCTGCTCCATGAAGGTGTCGGGATTTAACAGAGGAAATAAAGGTCTATAAGGACCACACAGATTCCTCCTGCCCTGGGAGGTGAGCGGGGCAAGGATGTCTTGTCTGCTGAGTCAGTAATGAAGAAATGCTTACCCGGTTTAAAGGAAGATCTCTCCATACTGGTCAAACTGACCTGTGCGAAGCCTCCTAGCTGGTGGCATGGATGTTGAGTAAGTCATCCCAGGCAGAGAAATGAGTGGATGTCTTTGGAATGGACAGATGGCTCAGAATAGAGGAGATGCTGGGCAAAGGGAGAGATGGTCCTGTCCAGCTTGACAGTCTATGAACCAGCTCTAGTGGAAAGTCTCACTTGCTGAGTGTCTTGTTTTGGCAACAGTCCAGGTTATCATTCCCTGGAGCTGTCTGTGAAAGTGTTATAGGATTTAATGTGAGTGCAGTTGATGGGGTTTTATGGAAAATGAAGAGAGTTTATTGATATCTCATTCTAAAGCCCATAGAGAGGAGCAGCAGGGGGTGATTTTCTAATAGTCCCAAGGAGAATTACAGAGTCTTCTTGAGAGTTTTGCTCCCAAGACCTCCCATCCTGTAGTATCTTTCCCCTGAGCTTTCCTCACCCTAAAAAGACTTCAGAAAAAGAGGTCATTTCCCCAAAAACCATTTCAGTTCATCTCCAGTAATGAGATACTGTCTGGCTTCATTAGCCCTGAGTAGCTGAAGCATAAGGCGAGAAGACACACTCTTTGCAAGTCACTTGTGGGTTCCTCCAGTGGGTTGGTTCTTTGAGACTTACAGAAAGTTTTTTATCCCAATTCAGGAAAGCAAAAAAACCTCATGTTGAGTAATTTGAGCCAGAAAGTCTTCTTTAGATTATTTTTCTCTCTCAAAAAACGGGCAGTCTCAGAGTTGACTGAAGCACCTGTGAGCTCAAGCTTCTGTCTTCTATGACCCATAGGAGGGCTTCAACCCCTTTACCTTAGAGCAGTTTGCAGTACTGAGAGGGGCCCTATACGAAAACTGTGAGTAGTTCTTTATCAGAGAGTACAGGGATAGGATGAGGTGAATGGTTTTCAGCTGAAAGAGGGAAATTGAGATGAGATTTTAGGAAGAAATGTTTTCCTGTGAGGGTGGTGAGGTACTGGACTAAGTTGCCCAGGGAAGCTGTGGCTGCCCCATCCCTAGAGGTGCTCAAGGCCAGGTTGCATGGGGCTTGGAGCAACCTGATCCCGTGAGACCTGTTCCTGCCCATGGCAGCAGGTTGGAACTGAATGGTCTTTGAACTCCCTTCCAACTCAAACCATTCCATGATTCTATAAACATCCTAACTGTGGCCAACCCACCCTATGAAGTTCCCTGGAGCCTGCAGGCCCTGGAGGTGACTGCTGAAGCAATCTAGTAGATTCCATCAAAGTATAATATGTGTTTTTGCAAAGGTTTTGCAAAATTCTACCAGCATTTTCCAGTGATTTTTGTATTTTTCCTCTCAAGGCTCCCAACCACCTTGTGATGGCAGGTTGCAGGGCAGGTGTCCAGCCTTCCTGACTCCACCATGGGTTGAGGTCAGGCTGAGAACAGTCCATTTCCTGCAACTGACTTTCTTTTCCTTGTCAGTCTTTGGTGAGACAAATTAACTGATGCTCAATACTAAGTGCTAAGAAGTCCTCCTGTGTAGTGAAAAGAAGAATGGGACAGGAAATGCAGAAAAACATCTGAAAACAGCCTTGATGCTGAAGGTATTTTTGAATAATCGAAGGGGCTCTTTTGGGGGAAGATAGGTTATTTCTAAAATATAGGTTTTTAATGGCATGGTGTCCCTTCAGCTGTGCTGCTGCCTTCTGTTATCAGCCAGGAGGGTTGGGAGAATTCACCCAAGATCTGCAGCTGAGAGGGAATTATTGATTTGTTTATCTTTTACAAATGGCCACCAAAAAGCATTTGGTTCCTGTTAAAGCACCGCTGTGGCAGCCGCGTGTGTGAGGGGAGCGGGGCTGTGGTCAGTGCCAGTCACAGACAGGACTGTTCCATTTTCCATTCCAGAATTGCTCAAACCCAATTGCAGATATTACCCTTGATGCATGCATGGAGGAAAGGGCTACTCTGCTTTTAAGTGGTGGGGAGTGACCGGGCTCTTTATTGAGAGCTATGAGCATCGTTTTCTGACCAGCGCTGCTAAAAACCTGGCCACAGTACAGTCAAGAACACCCTGGAGGAATTTTTCTTTGTGGGAAAAAGAAACACCAACCCTTTCTTTCCTGCAGGTTGGAGAACAACGGTAAATGAAGAGTAAATTGTTCAGAGATGATCTATTTTGGCTTGGAAACCTGCTCAGAAACTTTCTTCCTAATGTCTTTTCCCTGATGCAGGCAGCGCTCTTCTAGCCTGCTTTCTAATGACCAGCATTAGTTTGCATTAGATGGATTTGCGATGATTTCTTTCTGCCTGGCTGCTAAGCCTGCAAGCAATTCAAATTAAGTTCGGCTCCCCGTGCCCCATCTGGCAATAGCAGCTCCCCCATTTATGTTTGCTGCCTTCTCAGCTGTTCTCCTTCTCTTCCGTCCTACGGTGGTTTGATCTGTCTGAATTTTGCAGGCCCACGGAGCTCTGCAGACACCTGCTGGGGCTCCCTGCGTCCCAGCCCCAGTCATTTCAAACAACTTGTTCTTGGATGTAAGATGGGGACTAGTGGGAGAGGGCTGGGGGGAGAAAGGGGTTGGTATCAAAATGCTGCTTTGCAGAAGCAGCAAAAAGCAGCAGTGCTGCCAGTCTCTATTGACACGCAGCCTGGAAGTGGTACCCACAGCATCAGCCCACCTGGGATAACAAAGAAGATGCAGGTGTGGGACTGAAGAGGTGTCACTGAGATGAAGTTCAAACCTTGGCCCCCACCTTCTCTGACCCCTCTGGTGCCTCACTGATGTTATAACCTGCGTTAAGACAGAAGGAAAGGGAAGCCAGAG
>WAAB01003206.1:7911-21603 GCA_013389865.1 Piaya cayana | reverse complement strand
ACCTGAAGGGAGGTTGTAGAGAGGAGGGAGCTGGCCTCTTCTCCCAGGTGTCAGGGGACAGGACAAGGGGGAATGGCCTCAAGCTCCGCCAGGGGAGGTTTAGGTTGGAGATTAGGAAGAAGTTTTTTACGGAAAGGGTCATTAGGCACTGGAATATGCTGCCCAGGGAGGTGGTTGATTCGCCTTCCCTGGAGGTGTTTAAGTTACAGGTGAACGGGGTCCTGAGGGACATGGGTTAGTGTTTTGTGGGAGTGGTTGGACTCGATGATCCAGTGGGTCTCTTCCAACCCGGTGATTCTGTGATTCTGTGGTTGAAAGGGCAGCAGAGGGAGCTGGCAGCACGGCTTGCACTGAGCAGGAGTGTGGAGAAACCACCTCACCCTCATCTGAGAGGCTAGAGAGGAGGGGATTTGTAATTTGTAGCAGAAACTCAGACACCAGCATTGGTTTGAATGACAGGAGAAGGCACCTGGTGAAGAGAGACTTCACCAATCTCTTGCAGTCCTAATAAAATCCTTTTTTCTTTTCTTTTTTTTGTTTTGGATCTCAGGTAAAAACTATTTATCGTAAGCTGACGAGTGAAATCTCTTCACTGAGAAACCTTTGGATCGAGGCACTGAGCATCCCAGAAGGGACGGAGGTTTACGACAGCACAACCACCGAGGCTTACGTGAAAGCCAAGCAGCAGGTGGAGTTCAGCTCAGCAACATCCTCCTGGAATAACAAATCAAGTTCTCAGCAGTCTTTTTGTAATTTTAGGCATGGTCGTGTAAAACTGCATTTCGGGAACTTTCATAGGCTGCAAATCCACTGGCATCATAATATCCATGAACCACAGGCTACACTGAGTCTTTAGTGCCCAAATTCATCTGCTCGAGCGTGTGTTGCAACCTCTTTTTCTGCATCAGAGCTGTAATTATTTATATCATTACAGAAGGTCTAGGAATGAAATGATTTCATGCCTTGAAAACAGAAATATACTCATTGTCTTACCTAGAAACATCCATTTCACCTGAGCGTTACATCACTTGTAGAAAAGACACCCTGGACTTTCAAATTTCTTGAATCTAGATTTGTGCTGATGACTTAGTTGTAACTCAGCATATTAGAGTTGTCGGCATATTCGTGCTCAAATTCAAATGAAATTATGAACGTTATTTTCCATTTCTAATCTTTCCCACTTTAAAGAGAGCAGAAAAAATTGTGTTTTACATTTAGATATTGATAAAATGTCAACAACAACAAAAAGCTGATGTATCTTATACCCCACGCAGGCAGAAGAAGAGATACGGCGAAGGAAACAATTGGCTGCTGAGTACGAGGGAAGCTTGAACAGACAGAAACGGTTATTAGAGCAGGACCTGAAGTGTCGGGAGGAGCAGAGCGTCCGGTTCAGCTCAGCCCTGCGAGAGGCGTTGAGATGGGCAGAGATGCTGACAAAGAAGGCGGCTGGTAAAGGAAACCAAAGGCTGCCTCGGCCAGACGATACCAGGTAACTAACAGACTGGAAAATCCAGCTGCAATTTCTTTTCTCTCACTAGAAAGCGTTTGTGGCAAGTGACCAGGTTGGCAGCACCTGTATTTGGAAGCTGAAAACTGATTCTTCACTAGAAGATCAGATGATTCAGATCATGATTTTCACATTTAGCTGAAAATTTATGCCTAAAGAAATCTGAGAGATGTGAGCTCCAAAGAGGCTCCATCGTAACCTCAGCGACAAGAACATCTTGAGGGTCTTTTTTACTGCAGTAGCCAAAACACTCATCACACTAATTACCAAAGTTCACGTATCATTTCCTTCTCCATCCATTTTTCCTTTACTGCTCCCCTTAAATCCTTTTACCTTATCTTCAGATGGAGAGTAACCGTCCTCATCTCTCCAGCCTTTTAGCCAGGATAGAGGCTGCCAGCAGCGAGATGTCGAACGTGATAACGCAGGAGAGTCGCCGCCTCAAAGCGTGGGGAGTCCTGGGAGAAGGAGTGGGAGCTCATCTCCTGAGCGAAGATAAAACCAGGATACTCACGAAGGAGGAGCTTGTGGGTAACTACAACCTCCAGAAATTCATTAGAAAATCGTGTCGGTCATGAGAAAATAGCACAGGTCATCACAAGATACACAAAATCTGGAACATAAACACCAGCCAGGTCACAAAATAATGATTAGCAAAGTCAAGAGAGTGTATTTAGAGTGACGTCCTCACTGATATCCCTCTAACTACTTGGGAATTAAGGGGTACATAAGGCAGTGACAGTTTATACCCCTAAAGGACGTTCGTGAAGCATCAGTTTCCCAACCGTAACAAAAGACACAGTGGAGAGAGTTGAATTACCATTTACTGTAGATTTTTCCCCACCGACATCTTCTAAAATGCAGCAGAACGAATAGTTTCTTTATCCTTGCCCCATCTCTGCCCTCGTATACAACCCCTGAAAAACTTACAACCCCCCTTCCCAGCTTCTGCACAATCTACAGGCTGGTTTTTCTTCTATTTTAAACTTTCTAGACTCAAAGGGCTCTTCCCGAGCCCCTGACGTCGTCTGCCTGGATCCCATCACTGGGTTGTTAACTCCCAGCCCTCACTGCACGGTCCTGCAGCCCAGTGGGTGCCCCGCGCCCGTACCCACCAACCTCTTTCTGCACCCCGAGACCGGAAAGGTGCTTCACGTCGCTGGTAACGTTGGTTACGATCCCATCAGGTCGAGGCTGGTCTGTGCTGTTGATTCTGCTTTGGGTAAGTGCTACAACACAATGAACCCATTAATCCAACTGCTGGTTTGTGGGGTAGAATCATAGAATCACCAGGTTAGAAAAGACCTCTTGGATCATTGAGTCCAAACATTCCTTTCTGCCTCTAACCCATGTCCCTGAGCTCCTTGTCTATCCATCTTTTAAACCCCTGCAGGGAAGGTGACTCAACCCCCTCCCTGCGCAGCCTGTTCCAGTGCCCAATCACCCTTTCTATGAAAATTTTTTCCTGCTATCCAGCCTGTTGAGTTATTCCTCATTTCTAACAGATTTCAGCCCCTACATTCATTCAACTAAATGAACCACTATATTCTGAGAAAATCGCAACGTTGAGGGAGCGACCAAAGCAAAAATTAAATCCCCCCACCCCGCGATATTGTCAGGAAGGATTTACACTCATTCACTTCACTCTAGACCTACAGACGCGAAGCCTTTACCATCAGCACCCTCTGAAAGCTCCACAGTCTCTGTTCTGAGTTCTAATGTCTCCTTTACATTATTTCTAATAACCATGTTCAATGTCTTCTGGTTCCACACGCAGGAAAGCGTCACAACCCCGAGGTGCCCGTATTTCCCTACATCCCTTACCCCGTTTGTCCCAGCACTGGGTTACCCACCAAGACAAAACTTCCAGTCCTGTGTCCTGAAAAAATGTTCAGTATGGGAGGACTGATGGTAGATCCGGTGACAGGAATAGAAGTTCCAGTGCTGGGGGTGACGATCCATCCCGAGAGCAGGCAACCGCTGGCGGTCGGTGGGACCTACCTCAACCCCCTGACGGGCACGGCGACACCGCTGGAGATCTGGGGGCCCATGACCGAGCCAGAGGGAGGAAGGATTGTTCCAATACTCGGAGTCGGTTTAGACAGCGACACTGGTAGGTGAAGGCTCCTCGTTATTCACCGTGTGGGGTGCATTGTTCATTTAACCCTCCCCTAACGAACTGATCTGATTTACCTTCTCCTGTCAAGCCAACGGTGGAAGAGTCACACAACCTTTGCAGACAACAATCCTTTCTTCTATGTTGTATCTTAGAGTTTATCACTTCAAAGGTCAATAAAAGCATCAAGTGAAACCGTGAGAGAACCTGAAGCCATCGTTCATTAACTAGGACACTAATGAATCCAATTTAATGCCTAAAATCACTCTATTAAAATAAAAGTAGCATGAAATGTATCACTGAGAGGCTTGGGGGGTTGAAATTCTTGATTTTTAAAATAATTTTCACAGATCTATATTCTCTGTGACTGTTTTGGAAGATACGTTAGAACCTAAAAAGGAGAGGGGGGCTTAATCATCTTCTGAACTAGAGACTATTTAAGTAGAAACATATAAGAACATTTCATGAGCCAAACTACTTGATAAATATGTTCAAATTTCCCAGTCCTTCAGTCCAATTAGACTTATTTCTGCTTCCAGTGAATCAAATTATCCTTGTGCCTTTTTTCTAAATGGGAAGGACCGGACCATGACTACGAGTTGCTCGGTGACGTTGTGACTCTCGTCTCCTCTCCCTTGACTGCAGGAGAAGTTGTGCCTCTAGGCGGGCTGGTGGGTCCTTCTGGAAACCTGCTGCTTCTCGGAGATTCCTTCACTGAACCCCTGAGTGGGAAAAGCTGCCGGGTCCACGGAGTTCACCTCCGGCAAGGCAAGGTCCGACCCCACAGTGGAAGTCACCAAGCGCTGTTGGACGCTGACTGGCTGGTATCTCAAACCCACGTGGTGGATGCTCTGAGGCAGTTTCAGGTATCGGCTTTGGAAGGTGCCTGTCGAGCAGAAGACAAATTAGCATCACTAAAGGCTTCAGAAGCAGCCCTGAAGGAGTCTTCCAGCACTAGGGTTTATCACATGGTACACGGCTTGCGAAACCTGGAGAAGAAGCAGGGAATAGCTTCGAGTCTCAAGAGCGACGGCGGCAAACTGGGTAGGTATAAAGCAACCAGCCTGCTTTAAGGAGCAAACAAATGGGGTTTTGCACTGACGGCTACAGCAACACAACCTTTTCCATCGCAGGATTAGTCCAAGATGTCAGCGCTTCAAACCTCTAGGAAGTCTTTTTTGTCAAAATAGCCACTCTAACAAATCTTGTGATGAACTCAGTCTGGTATCTGGGAGCCGTAGCAGAAACAACAGCACGTAAATCGCTGAAAGCAGCCCCTTTAATCACAAAACTAGCTAACGGCTTGTGTTTCTCATCTTTTTTTAACCAAACTAGGTATGATCAAATATCCCAGCACAGAGCTGTGGATGCCCGCGGTGTTTGGAATGAAGATCCCAGATCCTGGTGGGTCCGGTCTGATGGTGCCAGTTCTGGGAATGGACTGTGACTGGAGCACCGGGCAGCCCTGCCCGCTCGCAGGGACCATGGAAGATGGAAATGGAAAAGGTAGAGAAAGAAACGGAGCTGGAGGGACAAGGACGGGTTATTTTCAGAGTCAGGAAATCACCCTACCAAAACAGACCCATCTCTACCTCAACGCTGAATGGAAAATACCGGTTTTCATGGCATAAACACTCAAAACAAACACCAACAGCAGGAAAGGAGAGCTAGGACTGAGACCAAATGACTCTGCGGCTTTCAGCCCTTCAAAGATCTACTGCACTCTCTAGGAAAACTATTCTGATGCTCTTCTCAGTGATGGGGCCATAAAAAGATGCTGTCAGGAGGTGAAGGTCTGCAGGGCCTTGGTCTGGCACAGGGTACACAGCAAATTTCAGTTTGCTTTGCATTAGGAGATTGGAAATCACTGTCAGTTCCTTTAGAACTTCACTACAAGCTGCTCACTAGGGCTGCAGCTGGAATTTGTGCTCCAAATTCTAGGCGTTACCCTTATTTTTCTTTGTCCACAGGCCTCGTTCCCATCTCTATTGGTGCCAGAACCGTGAGTCTGATCACAGGCCAAGCTGGTCCTGTTATAGGTGCCCAAACCAACCCCTGGACACACAACGTAATTCCTACCGTTCAGTCTCTTGGAGCTTTACCAAGACAAGCTACAGATCCAGATCTGGTAATCACAGCTCCAGCAACCTGCCTGTACTCATCGGTTTGAGACCTGGGGGAAATTCTTTGATGATGCTTTGCTGGGACTGAGAGGAAACATGACCCCACAAGCAGTATTTTCATAGAGTGAAAGATGAGCTGAAATATCTGAACATCATCATACTTACCTCTCCTCTTTATGATCTGCTTTTCCTCTCTCTTCTACCTCTATCTTCCTCTGCTGATCTTCATGCCTTCTACTTCATACCCTTCCCCTACCCCAAACCCGCTTTGCATTCTACTTCAGACACGAGTTATAATATGTGCAGAATTAGGACTGTGAAGCCTCCGCTCCCTGTGGCAGCAGAGCTGGATAGGGGCTGTCAGAAGCCTTGAATGGAGATTTCAGCACTAGCTCCGGGGCAGTTTATAATCAATCTTCAGCTTCCTGCAGATCTGAACTGTTGTGTCTGCTTCACAGCTGGACTTTCTAGAGAAGGAAATCAATTCAAGGCAAACGTGCTGGCGTGACAGAAGGAAAAAGGAAGAAAAGCTTCTGGAAAAGCTGAACTCGCTGTTTCTTCAGGTCCTTGATGCTGCAAAAGAGGGAGAGATGCGGAAGGTACGATGCTTTGGGTTTGCGGCTGGGTTCAGGGCTGTTCTTGACAAATTCCTTAAGGAATCTTGTTCACACAAACCAAATTCAAATATCACCAATGCTGCTGGGGGGGTCTGGATCCAAGTCACTTCCCTCTCTCCTATGGTGCAAATTAAAATGTAAATAGAGGCTTGACTCCTACCAGAAGAACCAATGGTTGGAATACAGGATGAGTCTGTGCACAGCAAGGATAACAGGATTCAGAGCGGTATCAGAAACAGGGAGTTTTGATCAGTTTTCACACAATTAAAATAATTAAAAGTCTAGGAAAGAGCAATGACCAAATTAGATAAGCCCTTGCTCTCAGAGGAAAGAGCATCACAACAGCTGCCGTCTCACGAGGTCACAATATTATCTGAAACTCCTCCTCCTTTTGCATTTCTTACAGATAAAATACAAGGAAAAAGTGAAAGACATTGAGGAAAGGTGCCGATCGCTGAGAGCGTCCTCGCTGCAGGAGGCTGAGAGACAAACCTCAAAGCCTTTCAGCGCCCACCTGGCCACCGAGCTGTCCTCGCTCCTCAAAGGTACAAAGGGGAGATACAAACAGAGGAGAGGGAGGCAGGATCTTACATCATTTTCCATTTGCTCCCTCTAACATTTAGCTGAAGCCTTAGGAACTACTTTTGCCCTCCTGAAGCAAGACAAGGCAAGGGGAGGGGAGGGTCTGAAAGCTGGGCTGGTCTAAAAGATAAAGAATGTGGGTGTGGGGAAGGAATATCCCTCCAGATTTGCTGGGTTTGTTTCCAGCAGGTTACCAGGTAATGCTACCACTAACGTTTGCTCTTCATAGCTGACAGAGATGAAAAAGAGCAGGAATTGCAGGTGCTGCTGGAGATCAGAAAGGCACTGGAGAGGCTGCTGGAGTTCATTGAAAAGATGCAACTAGAGGAAGAACAAACATACATGCGGCTGATGGAGAGAGAAAAGCAAACAAGTGGCACCTCAAGCACTGAGGCTGTCATGAAGCTGAAGCTCAGAAAGGTGAGATCTCAGCTGGGTAGGGCTGAATGTCGTTGGTCTCAGTCCTTAGAGCCCTCTGGTCTGTAAAAAGAAGCTCTGAAGTCGCTATATGTGATGTTCCCAGCTCCAAGAATTGCTATTTATAAAGTTTATCCTTTCCCATCTAGTCTTCTCTCAATCCCAATTTGAATAAACACAGAAATAAAAGTGGAAAGATACTTCAGCAACAAGAAAAGATGAAAGCTCAGGTCACTTTAGACCCTCATCACTCAAATATTTTTTAATGACAGATGATGTCTCATTGAATTTTCTAATTGAAGCTGGATTTCTTTAAGAAATCCAATGGAACTGTAGAATAGTGGTTTGACACAAAGCTTTTTACTGACTGATAGATGTGAAGTAGTCGGGATTGAAATATTCTGCCAGGAAGCTTTATTTTGGTCCTTCTTTGCGTCATCTGCAGTTTCCCCGACTGTTCTCTAAGGACCCTGCGGACACTTGTGCTCAAGACCTGAGGGGAGGTTGTGGAGAGGAGGGAGCTGGCCTCTTCTCCCAGGTGTCAGGGGACAGGACAAGGGGGAATGGCCTCAAGCTCCGCCAGGGGAGGTTTAGGTTAGAGATTAGGAGGAAGTTTTTTACGGAAAGGGTCATTGGGCATTGGAATATGCTGCCCAGGGAGGTGGTTGATTTGCCTTCCCTGGAGGTGTTTAAGTTACGAGTAGACGAGGTCCTGAGGGACATGGTTTAGTGTTTGGTGGGAGTGGTTGGACTCGATGATCCAGTGGGTCTCTTCCAATCTTGTGATTCTGTGATGAGTCACACTTACACCAGCTCTAAAGCTAGAGAATTGCTGAATTCTGTGTAAGAAATTAAATGAGAGTTGGTATTCGCAACTCAGTTGAAGCAAAGTTCTGTTCTGTGTCCTTTCCTCCAGGTTCTGCTTGCCCGAGCCCCAGAGCCTCAGGAGCACCTACTGAAACAACAAGCACGTGTGGAGATGGCATACGCCAAACTGGAGTATTTGAGGGGCTTGTCACACATCCACCTGGCGCAGGCAAAGGTGCTGGTATCACCCTATGGCAAATCCAAAGCAATCAGGTTACTTGCTTTCTAACGAAGGCTTGAGCTGTCACCATGTTCTGAGAATATCCCACCACCCATAATGTCCAAAAACTACAGACCAAAATCATTTTGACAAGAGAGTCAGTGAAATTTTCCCTCAATTCAATGGTGTCAGAGCCCCATTCTTACTCTTTGCATTAACTGGTTTGTTTTCCACGTTCCATTTTGACCCCCTTGCAATAAAAAGATTAAAATTAACACACTTCCCTAATCCTCTCCTGCTTTCTTCAGAGCCCTGCCCCTAAAGTCCCCTGGGAAGTCTCTTTGTCCTCCTTCTCTGTTATTCCATTCCCGTGAGACCATTGCCATTAACTACATTTCAGTTTATTAATCCAAATGAGGTAGGATTATTTGAAAACAATGTTGAACTGAAGGTATTTTATCGCTTACAAATGGATCCCAGAGAAACTGAGGATATTAAATACAAGTAACAGTTCAAATCACGTTTTACAATATCTACATCAGCTTGACAGTTTAAAAATCTAATAATTGGGAGGAGCGGGACCACAATCATTGCAAAATGCTTTTAAGCTGCTGAGGCAGGTGCTGTTGTTCTATCGAGTCACTGGGTAGTTTGCTCTGAATGGACAATACGAGGGATTTGGGAAAAGGTGAAGGATGCCGGGTCGGTTTCTGCTTTGTGCTGTTTCAGGTGCTTTTCTCTGGGTCCCAACAATGTTTTGAGAACTATGAGACAACCAGATTTTACAGTGTTAGTGGGGCCTCAGAGGGCGCATGCAAGGCACTCCAAAGCCTGATCCCACTGCTCAAATCTACAGTTCGGATGCTGGAGGAAAACAGCAAAAGCTGCGAGTCACCTGGGAGATCAGGTAAGGGAGGAGATGAAGGTGCTGTGAGTTACCTCATTTTATTCTGGCCTTGAAAAACATGTTGGAACCTCTCAGCCTCGAAGGCGTAGAGGGAGATTCTCCCATCTGGCAGCTGAAAATCAGAAATACATGAAAAAGGAGAAAACGAGTTAATTGGATAATGTAAAGTTTGGAGGAGAATGATATTTTCACCTTATTTATCTGCATAATCCAAATACATGAAATGTTTGCTAAGAAAAATATGGTAAGAGGAGAAAGCAACATTTCCGTACTTGCTCACACAGGTGGTGATAAAACTAGGAGTATGAAGCCCTCTTATCTTCTCGACCTTCTGAAAGGTGTGAACAATGAGCTCCAGAGTCGTGCAGCGGCAGCTGGACTGCTGGAAAGCCAAACCCCGGATAAAAGTAAATCTTACCTCTCTCCTTCCTTCTATGAGAGTTTGAGTGCAACGTGGAGACGTTTCCTTGTTCATGTAGCTGTGGGCTGGGAGCGTTGGGATCAGATTGTCCTGGACAGACAAAGTTATTCTCCTCTTTGGAGGCCGCGTTCTGCCACTGAATATAGAGACTCCACACAATCACCTCAGGTTTGCTGCTGCTCAGCTGAGGCACCACATAAGCCGTAACACTCATCCAAGCCTTAGTGATCAGAGATTTCATTAGAAAGAGTGAAACTTGGGGCGTATCTAAGGGTACGGAGCAGTTCATCCATCTTAAAAGTTTCCCTAATGCCTCAGAAGGGCTTCATTTTATCCAACAATGATGCATTAGGAGGTGAGGAATAGAGTCTATCATAGACTTTTACTGTTTCTTGGAGAATTAAGGTGAAAATAAAGAACAATTCACCTAACAAAATGCTTCTGTTCTCACAGAAACAGCAGCTACTTGCCAGGACACCTCGACGACTCAAGAAGGAGAACTAACGATAGTCAATCCGGCAACCCTTTCTACAAGAGAGTTTGTCGTCTATCAGTACGGCATCTCCATCCTGCACTTTCTCAAATTTCACATCAATGTGAGTTTTTAAGAGCTTCCAAGAGAAGGTAGTCGGCAAAACCCCCTCCTCAACCAAGAGGCTGCAAAGCATCCATGAATTGGAAGGAAGATTAAGTAAAGAGCAACCCTGTGCAGACATCAGGAACCAAATTCCTTATTTCTCTACTAGAGCTTTACTCCACGTTGCTTTTACTCTAGGCAAACTCCCCAGCATCTTTCATAAGAGCATGAAATAAATAACAATAAAAATCACGGTGACTACAGCCAGAGCTCCAGGGCTGGAGCACGCAATTAATTTACTTAATTTGTAAACTGGCAAGATGAAGTACTATGATTTGTTTTTTTTCGTTTAACCAGGTTCCATTTCCATGTGGCGTTTGCTGGCTCTGGGCACCCAGTGCAAATCAAAGCTGACATTTAAATGAACTTACATCCCATTAAACCCTCTTACTTTGCAGATCTGATATGCATACGACACAGATTTTTACAGAAGCATTTTGTCTTCTCTCCGCAGGCTCCAGAAATCACTCTGTGTGTTGCCTCCAGCCTACCTCTTACTCCTGCCACAGGGAAACCCTTCAGAAACTCCTTCTTCTATCAGGTTTGGCAACTTCCCACCTAGTCAGCTCCTAAAATATTTTCAAATCTATTAAGTTCTCCAACTACAAAGTAAAATTCCAAAGTATTTCATAATTTTCAAGTCCCAGCATGCTTGAAGCTTTCTAGGAAAAAATATTGGTGCTATATAAGAAATCATCCAATGTTAATGATACACACCAAAAATATCTGAAGAAATTCATAAATTCATATTCTAGGATATGGGGTGTGAGGGTCATACCCAATGGACCTTTATTAAATTAGCTCTGGTTTCTGATTTCTCGTGTCCAAGTTAACCCACTTTCATCTCTCTGAAATTCTCTCCAGATCAGTTTTATAGCAGTCAGCAGTGCATCAGCGTTTTATAATTAAATTACAGCTCTTTAGTATTAATTGCTTCTAAGACTCTGGAATGAGAGAAGTTTTTTTGAACATTCATGCTACCTTGTGTATATGGATATTTGAATGTGAATCTTTTAACTTCCCTAAAATTGAGATAAATCACTGCAAGAGCCGCACCAGCTGAGCTGGGCCCGTCATACCCAATCTCAGCTCTGGCTGTTTGCTCTTTCTCAGCGCACAAAGAACAAACTCTTCGTCCTGCGGGATTGCCTGGGTTCCGTGGGAGGTTTCCTCCTCCTCCTCGTGGGCTGCGTAGCTCATATCGCTGCCGCTGACCTCAACCACGATGCCAGCCCAGCCTTCCTGAGGCTTTTTTATCAGGTACATCCATCATTTCCAAATGCAATCGCATTATAGCCATGGTCTTAAAAAAAAAAAATACCCTTTTAGGAGTGGGGGGTTAACCCCTTCATACAAAGTCCAATAATAAAAATCAAAAGGAGATTTTTTTCCCCCCATAACACCTTGATGTGATGCAACATTTCCCATTCAGCTTTCTACAACTGCCCTTTGGTATTCCAGAGGATCCCATTATCACCTATTTTTAACCCAAAGGTCCTCCCCGTGCACACACAGAGATTTCAGTCCCCTCTGAGAAGCTGCCCCTTTATCCTCACCTGGGATAAGAGCTACCAGCATCATCTAGAAACAAACAAACATCCCAAACAGGTTTCACACAGCACCACGTTCTCATCCCGATCCTGCCTTTAACCCCATTAGCAGAATAATCAACCCCCCATGAGACCAATGATGTTGTTTTTCCAGATGAAATAGGATTCTAGAAGTGAAAACCTGTCTCGATATCCTACTGCTGATTGATTCCATCTTTCCCCCAACCCCTCCAGCCTTTTCCATATCTCTATTAAGTGGTTACCTGCAACAAATCATGTTCGGCTGCTTCTAGGTTTTCAGAGCTGTTTTTTCCTCCTAGGCACTCAAGGCTTGTCTCAGTGAAATGTTCTGTCTGAGACTCCAGCTCTCAGCACTTCTCCAGGGGGATAAACCTCCTGGCATAAGCCAGATGTTGCTAAAGGAAGAACCATTCTCCAAGGAGGAGATAAACCTCATCTCCCAGCTTTTTGAGAGGAAAGAGAAAAGCCTCACAGCCGCGGGAGCCTTTGAGAAGGTAGGAAGAAAGATGAAAATGGGGTGAAAGCTTCCCTATTCTCTTATTTTGTTACAAAACAAGAACTCAAACTGGCTTGACCCACAGACACTGTTTTAAGTTCAAAGCTGAGGAATCTTTTGGTTGCTGGAACATTAAGTGCACACATCCCAAGAGAAATGCATGCAAGGACTGGAGCAGGCTCCCGTGCACTAGACATCCAGCAAATATAACCATGTTCAAACACAAACAACTGTCATTCTCATCTGAAAAAAGCTCACATCAGAAAAAAATATTTGGCTTCAAACAATTAAGACACTCAAAAAGCACAAATAACGTCTATAAAGAGGCTTTAAACATCAGCACTGATCTTTCCCCATTTCTATGTTTATTGTATAACACAAGAACAACACAAAATCTGAGGAACCACTGAAGGAAAAGTCGCTCCTGAAGCAAAAAGATCCTTCTCTTCATGCCTCAAGCAGCTACGAACAGGGCAGCTTTGGATGGAAAACACGGTAAGAAGGATTTGACAGGAGGAATCGCCCACTGCTGAGCTAAGAGAGCAACAACTGGAAAGGTTGGGGTGGGAGGCAGGTGATACAAAGCAAATCCTGACTCCTCTCCCTCATGACCTCACTTTATATTACAAACCATCTAGATAATCTTCTAGAAGTAGGCACATTTTTTAAAGTTTAGATCAGGTCTGATGCACAGGAGGACAGCCCTGCTCTGTGAGCTGCTGTCACTTACCAGGTATCAGAGAAGTTAAGTTCTAGCTGCATTTGTCTTGTTTGCTCCTGGGAAGAGTCTATATCCCTCGATCTTGCTGCCGTCTGATTTTAAACTTTCCTTTCTTAGCTTCAACGAGGAAATCTGCACTGACTTACCTACTTCAGAACTTGAAGATAAGGTGGATGCGTTAACCGAAGAGCTGGTGCGGATCATAGAGGACGAACACCAGTTTTTAGAGAGCAAAGACAATGAAGATTTGCTTTCTTACTACCTTGAAATCACTAGTTTGGAGAAAGATTCTTTGGTAAAACAAATAAACGCACTGGAAGAGAAAATAGCCCTAGGTAGGAAGGTGTAACGGTGTTGAAAAGAGTGATTGGGCTCTAACTCTGTCCTCTGCATTTGTTCTTGAGTTTTAAACCAAAATAAATATTGTATTTGTGTTTTAACTACAGTGTATTTCCCCTTCATACTAAAGGCTTAATAAATTACAAAGGAAAACTAGAAGCAATAACTGGACTGCAAGAAGTAGAAATGGCTGCAGTGTCAGTCCCAG
>WAAB01003205.1:10925-22304 GCA_013389865.1 Piaya cayana | reverse complement strand
CACTTCTCCATCTCAAACCAGGTGCAGGAACCTGGTCTTCCCACAAAACACCAGCCAATGGCTTCCTCCTACCCATGCATGTCTCCAGAAGCAGCCTTACCACGAATAAATCTGACAATTAAACTAGCATTATGACATTAGCTTTTAAAACCCTCGTCCTATGAAATAATGTCCCAGTGTTAGCACAGCGCACGCAGAAAACACCAGGGGCATAAAACTTTTATTATTAAAATTAACATTTAAAACCCGTACCATGAAGAAATGTGTGAGGTGAGCGTGGATAAATCAGACAGTTAAACTAGTAACGTAACATTAGCAGTTAGAATCGTGACCATGAAATAAAGTCAAGATTAGGAGACGGATAAATCAGGCAGCTCAGCCAGAGCTTCTTTATTGCAAAACTTGAAAACCACTGACCAGGTGGAAAAAGAGACTGATGGGGAAATTAAACAGCGCACAAAAATGACCCACACATGGCCTGATTCTGGTGTTATGCAGCCACAGGATAAACCAAAAGACACTCAGGAGGGGAAAAAAAAACACAGAAGAAGAGGAGATTTGGGCTGATCTGGTCGTTTGGAGGATGCAAGGATGTTTCTCTGGTCTTTGGTGAAAGAAAGGTTAAAGGCACTTCATTGCAGAAATCAGAGAAATCCAGAATCATAGAATGGTTTGGGTTGGAAGGGATCTTAAAGATCATTAAGTTCCAATCCGCTTGGGCAGGGGCACTTCTCACTGGATCAGGTTGCTACAACCCCCATCTAACCTGGCCTTCAACACCTCCAGGCACAGGGCATCCATGACTTCTCTGGGCAACCTGTGCCAGTGCCTCACCACCCTCACAGTAAAAAAATTCTTCCTAATATCTCATTTGAATCTCCCCTTTCAGCTTAAAAACATTCCCCCTTGTCCTGTCACTCCCTGAAAAAGATCTAGCAAAAGTCCTTTAATCCTGAGGAAAGCTGAAAAGGATGAACTTCGGGAAAGGGAGGGATGAAAGTCTATTTACAGGCAGCTCTAAACTCTTTTGCAATCCAGATCAGGTCCTCAGACACCTGCTCGAGACACAGGACTGCAGACTTCAGGGCAATTGATCTCCCCTTCACCCCATCTGTGCAACTGGGACTGTGGGGTGAGTGCAACCAGCTACATGTGTTCACATGGTGAAGTTGTCTCAAACCCATCCTCCAGATCCATCTCTCAGAGTAGACCCAGCTATGAGGAATATCCAAGTGAGCTACAAGATACCTAATACTCTTCCTGGCCATGGTTGGAAGAGGTTCTAGGTAGTTAAGATGGTATTGAATTTATCCAGGTTGGTCCCAGAGCCCCACAGAACCTGGTATCATGTGAAAAAAAGCACTTTGCAGATAAAAACGGAACATGGGCAGTAAACATGGGATACTTCATTGTCTTAGAAGGATCTGTTGTCTTAAAAAGTGGAAGAAAGGTTCAAGAAGTCAGGTACAAGTTGTCTCTGGCTGTCTCCCAAGTTAGGGCTATTGTTCACTCCTTGCTCTTTCTTGCACAATCCAGGCAAGGTATTCAGAAGGTGTTGACACACATGTAGGTCTCTCTGGATCCTGTCAAAATGTTTTCTAACCTGTGTGATAGAGCAAGGAGACCTTCTAGCATCCCTCTTTCGGTGGATACGTTCAGACATCCACATTGTGCTGTGTAGTCTCAGCACCCCAAAGTCTCCCTCATAACTGGCTTTCTGGATGGTCTGGGAAAACATTGGAGACTGAAATTTATGCCCAGTTTTTCTTCTCCTTCTCTGTGTGGTTGATGGGGACCAAACCCCTCCTAAAGAAGGCAGGAAAGTCTGTTTCTGGCAGATGAGGTCTTATGCAATGTAGTGCTGAGATGTCCCAAACTCTTTTGCTACATGAAGATTCAAGTGCAGAGAAATGACAAGAAAGAGGGGAGGAAGAGGCAGGGTGGCAATGGGAATGGGGTGGGATATGATGTCATCTTCCTGCTCCCAAGGGAACCCTGAATAATTAATCAGAACTAAAGCAGTCCCTGCAACCCAAGCTGGGGCGGCTCTGATTTCATCTCTTGACAGCTCTGGCGCTTGTCTGTGCCGACGTGTCCCGCTTCCGGAAGGGAGCGCGTCTCTCAGGGACAGCCAGCAGCAGGAGGCCAGAGGGAGTACAGGTAGGGGAATGATGCAGGGAAATGTCCCCACAGTGCTGAGATCAGTTGTGACCTCCAGCCACATCCACAGCCCCTTTCAGGTTGTGGGATGAGGAGGACGGGAGATTTGCTTCCTTCTTACTGCCCACTTGGACCTCCTGGCATGGATGGAGCTTGCTGGAAAGATGCCATCCTAAGGGGTCAGGAGAATGACCTCTAGCAATCATAGGCAATGGGGACACACTCACCCATGGATACACCAAAAGTTTTCTTCATCTCAATGCTATGCAGGTACCTTTTGGTGATATATGTGCAGTGAGTTACACAGGTCTCAGACTAGGTAGAGAAAATAGGGAAGAAACCAGTGTCTTCAGCATTGCTTTTATTGCCCAGTCTCATCAACCTGGAACTGACTCTCATCTTGTCCCTTTCCTCTCTTCCTTTTGAGCTGTGGACTCTACAAGCTGATATCATGTTCCCGAAGACCAGAAGAATTTGCTTTTTCCTCTCTCCATCCCTAGCAACGATAATTCTAAAATACTTGGAGGCATTTGTGATGCCCTCAGGTAAAATCCTACCCTTATTACTGTGAGATTTCCAGACGTGTGAGAGACTTAGAATCATAGAATCATAGAATCACCAGGTTGGAAGAGACCCTCCGGATCATCGAGTCCAACCATTCCTATCAAACGCTATCACGGTTTAACCAGTGTCTTAACTGGCAGATGATGGAAAATTAACCCATCACCTAGGATTGTCTTTGAAATCCATCTATTATGATGAAATTTATTCTTGTTGTTTTATTGTTATGCACTCATTTTCCTCCTGCTTCTCAGGAATACAGGAAAATGAGGTACCCATACGAGATCTATTTAAATTTCACTGGGCAAAAAAAAAGAAATCCAGATTTTAACCCCCTCCCTTCCTTTAAACTAGGATATTGTTCAGCCTGGAGACCAGAAGACCTTAGGGCAGCCTTCCAGTACTTGAAGAGGGCCTACTGGAAAGATGGGGAGGAGTTCTTTATCAGAGAGTGCAGAGATAGGACAAGGGGGGAAATTTTTTTAAGATGAAAGAGGGGAAATTTAGATGAGATCTTAGGAGTAAATCCTTCCCTGTGAGGGTGGTGAGGCAGTAGCATAGGTTGCCCAGAGAAGCTGTGCCTGCCTCATTCCTGGAGGTGTTCCAAGGTCAGGGTGGCTGAGGCTTGAGCAAATTGATTCAGTAGAAGGTGTCCCTGCTCACGGTAGGGGAGAGGAACTGGATGAGCTTTGAGGTCCCTTCCAACTCTAACCATTCTATGATTCTATGCTTCCATGATTTATTTTCATGATTCATTTATTGGTATCAACTGTGAAAAGGATGAGGAAGCTCGGAAAAGAAGTGTAACATCTGCAAAAACTTCTTAACAGAAATTCATCTATTTGAGTATATGAATCTTTTCTTTTTTTAATTAAGTGTGTATTTTAATCAATGAGAGGGTAACGAGTATTGTTCAGGAGGGAATTAGGAGTCAGGGTGGGGGTTATCTTTAACTACAGAACCAAGAGGAGATATTTCCCCAAAACCTCAGGTTTCTCACCAGTTTGGAGGCTGACCAGACCTCTAATGCTTTTCTTCATCCCACTAATCCAGTAGCTCATGGCATTTGGTAGCACACTCTGCAGCAAAGTTCGTGCTTGCTTAGGAGATGAGTCTGGGAGGAGGGAGGAAGTCTGATCTTCCTGGTGAGCCATTCCTGCAGGCCAGGATGGCCAATCCTGTCCTGCAAACTTAAGGTCCTGTATGAATCATAGAATCACCTGGTTGGAAGAGACCCACTGGATCATCAAGTCCAACCATTCCCACCAATCTCTAAACCATGTCCCTCAGCACCTCATCCACCTGCACCTTAAACACATCCAGGGAAGGTGAGACAACCACCTCCCTGGGTAGCCTTTTCCAATGCCTAATGAACCTTTCTGTGAAGAATTTTTTTCCTTATGTTGAGCCTGAACCTCCCCTGGCAGAGCTTGAGGCCATTCTCTCTTGTCCTGTCCCCTGTCACTTGGGAGAAGAGGTCAGCTCCCTCCTCTCCACAACCTCCCTTCAAGTAGTTGTAGAGAGCAATGAGGTCTCCTCTCAGCCTCCTCTTCTCCAGGTTAAAAAAAAACAGCTCTCTCAGTTGCTCCTNAAGGGTCATTAGGCATTGGAATATGCTGCCCAGGGAGGTGGTTGATTTGCCTTCCCTGGAGGTGTTTAAGTCACAAGTAGACGAGGTGCTGAGGGACATGGTTTAGTGTTTGGTGGGAATGGTTGGACTCGATGATCCGATGGGTCTCTTCCAACCCGGTGATTCTGTGATTCTGTGATTCTATGATTAAAGTTAGAGAAGAGCCCTAATATAGGATGAGGTAGAATGGATTTAAGTTGGAGGGGTGTAGATTTAGACTAGACATTACGAAGAATTTATTCTCATTGAGGGTGGCGAGGCATTGGCCCAGGTTGCCCAGTGAAGTCAGGGCTGCCCCATCGCTAGAGGTGATCAGGGCCAGGCTGGATGATGCTTTGAGAAACCTGATTCAGTGGAAAGTGTCTTTACCTGAGGCAAAGGAGTTAGAATTGGATGATCTTTAAGATCCCTTCCAACCCAGACCTTTCCATGATTCTATAATTATTTGCATTTTTATCATATGAGATTCCACTATGGGGTATCTCATAAACTTCATGCAGCTTCACATCTCCACAAAACCTCTGAAGNAGGGGAGATTTAGGCTAGACATTAGGAAAAAAAATTTCACAGAAAGGGTGAAACAGGCTGCCCAGGGAGGTGGTTGAGTCACTTTCCCTGGAGGTGTTTAAGGCATGGGTGGACAAGGTGCTGAGGGGCATGGTTTAGTGTTTGATAGGAATGGTTGGACTCAATAATCCAGTGGGTCTCTTCCAACCTAGTTGTTCTATTATTCTATGATTCTATAAAATTCCACTGGAAAATTGATCAATAATGTCAGTGAGGCATAGGAAGTGGTTCCCTCCTCTCAAAAATGAACACCTACATCAGGTTGGAAAAATGTATCCAAATTCCACTGTCAATATTGACCGACTGCATAAGAGGAGCCTGGATATACAGGTGGATCTCTTTGCTCTTGACTCCTCTGCTCAGTGAGATGAATCCTACCCAAAGTTTTTAGTGAAAATACCCATTAGCATTCATTATCACGCCTGACAAGGTCTTGCTCTCTGAGACCTACCACAGTGAACATGCTGAAAAATATGGCTTTAAGTAAAGAAGGTCTCTACAGGTTGATTCAAGCGCCTTGCGCTTTGTATGCAAATTGCAATGTGGCTGTGATATATCAAAGCCGAGAGGTGGGCAAGTTCAGTTCTTCAAACTGCAATAATGGAAACAGATCTTAAATTCACAGGAGCATGATTGGAGACTAGTACAGGGTTATGGTGTGTGAAACAGAAGGCAACTCCAACAAAGACCAAATAATTCAGCATTTACAGCTGAAAATGTATGCTATCTATTAAAAGGAGATTGTATCGAGGTGGGTGTTGGTCTCTTCTGATGTCCCCTCCTTGTAAGCGTTCAAGACCAGGTTGGATGGGGCCTTAAGCAATGTGGTCTAGTGGGAGGTGTCCCTGCACATGGCAAGAGGCGGGGAGTTAAATCACCTTCAAGGTCCCTTCCAACCCAAACTATTCTAAGATTCTGTGATTCTCCCAAGTAATGAGTGGTAGGATGAGAGGAAATGGTCTCAAGTTGTGCCAGGGGAGGTTTATGTTGTACGTTAGGACAAATTTCTTTACTGAAAGACTGGTGAAGCACTGGAAGAGGCTGCCCAGGGCAGTGTGGTGGAGTCACCATCCCTGGAGGTGTTCAAAAAATATGTAGATGTGGTACTTTAGGACAAGGTTTAGTAGCCACAGTGGTGGTGTGTCAATGGCTGGACTTGATGATCTTAGAGATCTTTTCCAACTTTAATGATTCTATGATTTGAAGGGGGGGGGGGCTTCCATGCAAATGAAGACTTGAAACTCTAAGAGTGATTGAAAAGGTGGAGCTGAATCTGATTCGTGTATTGCAGAATCACTGAGAACAAGGGTGACAGAGCAGGTGTGGAAATCAGGTTGCAGCAATAAGTGAGAGGGGCTGAACTGCTTTGGCAGCCCTCAGGAAAACTTTAAGAACTGTTTAAAATTGAAAAGGAAATATTAATAATAAAGTCCTTGCAGTGAGAGTAGAGAATCACCAGGATGCCTTCCACATTTATAGCCTGTGAAGGCTAAGTTTAAAGTACCTAAATAAGATTCCGTGTTCCAAAGTAAAGGAGGAGCTTAAATCATCAGCAACATGTCCTACCCCTAACAGACCCTCATTGCCACCACTTTAGTTTTCATAGAACCATAGAATGGTTTGGGTTGGAAGGGATTTTAAGCCCATCCAGTTCCAACTCTCTGCCATGGGCAGGGACACCTCCCGTTGGATCAGGTTGCTCAAAGCCCCATCCAACCTGTCCTTGAACACTTCCAGGGATGTGGCAGCCAACAGCCCCATGGGCAACCTGTGCCAGTGCCTCCCCACCCTCACAGGGAAGAATTTCTTCCTAACACCTCATTTACATCTCCCATCTTTCAGCTTAAAACCGTTCCCCCTTGTCCTGCCCCTGCACTCCCTGACAAAAATCCCATCCCCAGCCCTCTTTAAGCACTGAAAGGCTGCTCTGTTTTCATCTCTGCGAATCACTTCACAGGGTAGGTTCCTGCAGATCTGATGGATGCAGTGAAGGAAACGGTGGAGAGACACATTGCAGCAAAAGTTTGGCTCCTTCACAGAAGTTACTTTTCCTGTTTAATTATTCTGAAAAGCCCTAAATGCAGCAGGCAGTTAGAACACTGCTCTGCCAAGGGGGGTAACAGTCATGTCTTTTCCATGCTTACATGCTCGGCTTCTTTTTAAACAGCCCTGGAGAAGAACTTCCTATTTCCACCCCACCACCTTCCCCTGCATGTAGCCTTTTCTCATCTTTTCTTTCTTATCTCCCTCTTTTTGATCTTCTCCTGAGTGAATCAGGGCTGACTGCAGAAGGCAGCATCTTCCACAACAGCAGGAGCTTAAAACCAGTCAAGTTTTCCTTTGAGCATCCCAGTGCTGCTGTGGGTTTGCCATGAGATTCCAGACAGTAGCTGTCTCTTTACTCCCCTCCTCCTCCTCCTCCTCCCTTTGAGACCATTTCTTGCAGCTTTTTAAAATCTGCATCATGGCAATGGGGTCATCATCAGTGAATTTAGGGATTTAGACAGCAGGAAAGGGCTCTGTTAGAATTTTCATTGTCTTCGAGGGTGGATTCAGACTGTGAACTCTAAACATGTGAGTGCACTTGTGGACNAGACCTCACTCTCCCTGCCTCATAAGCAAAGTGCCTTTCCCGAGAGGTTTGAGGATGCAGAAGGGAGCTGCTCGATCAGCAGCTGTGCTAGAAGGAATGTTTCCTAATGGGGAACTTGCAGCTGGGTCGATGTGGCAGAACCTGTTTCTGGAGGGAAGAGACGTGGGGAAGAGGAAACTTTCTCCCCTGCCTTTCATGGATAGCTGTCCAGCTTTAAACCCATATATTGTCTTCCAAAGCTGCATTTTCCAATAGAAAATCTCTCCTGGATGCTGAAGGCACCTGTGGAAGACACTGGGAAAATCCCTGACCTCTGATGGGCTGGGAGACTGGGCGAGAAATCAGAATATTTCTTGTTGATTGGTTTTTTCCCCTTCTAGCAGCCACAAGTAGAAGCTTGAATGCACCCCAGCTGTCACGGTAGACTCAAACATGTAGAGCAAATATTTAGGAAACTTCAGTTCTCCATGAATAAGAATTCTTGACTCTTATAATCATAGAATCATACAATGGTTTGGGTTGGAAGGGACCTTAAGGATCACTCACTTCCAAGCCCCCCACATAGGAAGAGACACCTCGCACTCTATCACATTGCTCAAAGCCCCGTCCAACCTGGCCTTCAACACCTCCAGGAATGGGGCAGTCACAACTACTCTGGGCAACCTATGTCAGAGCAGCACATGTAGAGCAAATATTTAGGGAACCTCAGTTCTTCCTAAACAAGAACTCCTGAAATCATCCATTATTACATTATTTTTCATATTCGTTGGATGTTACAGCAGTCTTCCAGTGGTCTGTGTATCAGCCCAGGGGACAGCAGAGGTAGAGGGTATTCAGCATGTGTTACCCTCTGCCCTAAGCCTACTGCACAACTCCTCGCAAGGAGGACTCATGGCTCTGTGACTGGGGCAGTGAAAAGCAGATTTAAAGTTCTTGGATCTCTAGTTTAACCCGCAGATATTCCAAGTAACATTTGCTCAGTAAAACATTTCCAAGGGTTGAATTTACTGTCATAATTAATAGGTTATGATTAGGTCAATAACTTTCATCAACCTAGCTGGGAGAGAACCTATTAATGAAACTGTAAAACAACGTAAACTCTATGGAGAAGATAGGAGTGAGAATTTACAACTTCCCAGAAGCCCTAGTAACTAAAGGGACGATTTACAGGAAGTAAAATGAACCGGGTGCCCATAAAACACAACCAAAATTATACCCATATCCAAACNGCTCTGCCAAGGGGGGTAACAGTCATGTCTTCTCCATGCTTACATGCTCGGCTTCTTTTTAAACAGCCCTGGAGAAGAACTTCCTATTTCCACCCCACCACCTTCCCCTGCATGTAGCCTTTTCTCATCTTTTCTTTCTTATCTCCCTCTTTTTGATCTTCTCCTGAGTGAATCAGGGCTGACTGCAGAAGGCAGCATCTTCCACAACAGCAGGAGCTTAAAACCAGTCAAGTTTTCCTTTGAGCATCCCAGTGCTGCTGTGGGTTTGCCATGAGATTCCAGACAGTAGCTGTCTCTTTACTCCCCTCCTCCTCCTCCTCCCTTTGAGACCATTTCTTGCAGCTTTTTTTTATCTGCATCATGGCAATGGGGTCATCATCAGTGAATTTAGGGATTTAGACAGCAGGAAAGAGCTCTGTTAGAATTTTCATTGTCTTCAAGGGTGGGTTCAGACTGTGAACTCTAAACATGTGAGTGCACCTGTGGACACACACAGGTCCATATAGGTAGGTAAACGTGGAAGTATCTCCATAAACAGATACCTATGTGCATCCCTCCGTATAACCCATATTTGCATATCTGTGAATACCTAACGCTTATTTAACCTGGGCCCCAAAATCCAGCTGAGACCTATTGTGGTTCCTACCACGGATGGCTACTCAGAAAGGCTGATGCAAGCACTTGAATTCCTGGGAGACCTCACTCTCCCTGCCTCATAAGCAAAGTGCCTTTCCCGAGAGGTTTGAGGATGCAGAAGGGAGCTGCTCGATCAGCAGCTGTGCTAGAAGGAATGTTTCCTAATGGGGAACTTGCAGCTGGGTCGATGTGGCAGAACCTGTTTCTGGAGGGAAGAGACGTGGGGAAGAGGAAACTTTCTCCCCTGCCTTTCATGGATAGCTGTCCAGCTTTAAACCCGCATCTTGTCTTCCAAAGCTGCATTTGTCCAATAGAAAATCTCTCCTGGATGCTGAAGGCACCTGTGGAAGACACTGGGAAAATTCCTGACCTCTGATGGGCTGGGAGACAGGGAGAGAAATCCAAATATTTTTTGTTGATTGTTTTTTTTCCCCTTCTAGCAGCCACAAGTAAAAGCTTGAATGCACCCCAGCTGTCACGGTAGACTCAAACATGTAGAGCAAATATTTAGGAAACTTCAGTTCTCCATGAATAAGAATTCTTGAATCTTAGAATCATAGAATCATACAATGGTTTGGGTTGGAAGGGACCTTAAGGATCACTCACTTCCAAGCCCCCCACATAGGAAGAGACACCTAGCACTCTATCACATTGCTCAAAGTCCCGTCCAACCTGGCCTTCAACACCTCCAGGAATGGGGCAGTCACAACTACTCTGGGCAACCTATGTCAGAGCAGCACATGTAGAGCAAATATTTAGGGAACCTCAGTTCTTCCTAAACAAGAACTCCTGAAATCATCCATTATTACATTATTTTTCATATTCGTTGGATGTTACAGCAGTCTTCCAGTGGTCTGTGTATCAGCCCAGGGGACAGCAGAGGTAGAGGGTATTCAGCATGTGTTACCCTCTGCCCTAAGCCTACTGCACAACTCCTCGCAAGGAGGACTCATGGCTCTGTGACTGGGGCAGTGAAAAGCAGATTTAAAGTTCTTGGATCTCTAGTTTAACCCGCAGATATTCCAAGTAACATTTGCTCAGTAAAACATTTCCAAGGGTTGAATTTACTGTCATAATTAATAGGTTATGATTAGGTCAATAACTTTCATCAACCTAGCTGGGAGAGAACCTATTAATGAAACTGTAAAACAACGTAAACTCTATGGAGAAGATAGGAGTGAGAATTTACAACTTCCCAGAAGCCCTAGTAACTAAAGGGACGATTTACAGGAAGTAAAATGAACCGGGTGCCCATAAAACACAACCAAAATTATACCCATATCCAAACAAGACAAATTAAAAAGGTTTAAGTGGATTTCTCAGCCCAAATAAAACAGAGCATCTCAATTGAGGAGAGACATTTCATGTTACGTTTTATGGAGTGCAGGAGGGGAAGATGCATGGAAATGTGAGAGCGTATCAAACAGGTCAATAAGAAATCAGCGGCACAGCTTGACCCTACTGATTGCCCCTTCGGTCTTAGCCCATAGGATGTGGTCCAGTGGTCATAGACAACTCTAAAGTAACCAGACAGCATGGTCAGCAGCCACATCTACACCACAGTAAAAAATACAAAAGTCCTAGATGAAAATTCAGCAAGCTTAGTATGAAATGTGTTCATCCTGCAGTCAGTGGAGAGGAACCCTTTCCATTTTGAATGACCGGGGGGGGACATGCCTCAAAACTGCAGAGCAAATCACTTCAGTTAGTGCCCAAAGGAACAAACTCTTTTCGTTTATTTAGTTCTTAGAGACTTCAGAGATCATACAGTTCCAATCCTCTGCCATAGGCAGGGACATTTCCCACTGGATCAGGTTGCTCAAAGTCTCATTCAACCTGGCCTTGACCACCTCTTAGCGTTTAGTCTAAATCTTCCCTCCTCCAATTTGAAGCACTTCCTCCATGTCATAGAATCATAGAATCACCAGGTTAGAAGAGACCCATCGGATCATTGAGTCCAACCAGTCCTATCAAACACTAAACCATGTCCCTCAGGACCTGGT
>WAAB01003205.1:0-10822 GCA_013389865.1 Piaya cayana | reverse complement strand
GGCTGAACAACCCCATATCTCTCAGCCTGTCCTCATAGCAGAGGTGCTCTAGCCCTCCGATCATCTTCATAGCCCTCCTCTGGACTTATTCTAACAGTTCCTTCTTATGTTGCAGGTTTCAGAACTGGACACAATAGTCTATAAGTCTGAGTGCGAAAAAGCACCAACTTTTCAAAGGTCTTGGATATCACAATTTGAATGAATACTACCTGGGTATTACTGTCCTGAATGAATGTTCTCTGCAGCTATGGTGGCTGTGGTTAAAGTGGTTTGACTCCAGTCCTTCCAAGAATGGAAAAAACTTCCATTATTCTGCACATGGCACAAATCACTTTTTTTAAAACAAAACTTCTTGATTAGAACGTCTACCCAAGAGAGCCAACCACAACCGTCGGCAAGTTCCTCAAGTAGTTAATTATCCTCACTCTTGTAACCGCGTTTATAAAAGCTACTTAATTTGACAGGACCGATTTCCCATAACCCCTTGCTGATTAGCATCATGTTCCTGTAATTCTTTATTAATCGAGTCCTTGGGAGGTGCTCCTTCATTTTGCCTAGAATCAATGGCAGGCAATAATTATCCCAGTCGTCCTGTTTATACCATTTTAACACACTGGCATAAGCATTAGTTTTCTTCCAGTCCCCTGGATCGCCCAGCTCTCCAAGACGTCTTGAAAACCAACAGTATTTCTCTTTGACCGCTTCCTACAAAACACTTGGACGTAGTTAAGGCTGCTTTCAGAAAGTGGAGTGGTTTTAAGAGGTGCTATTTTGTATGTTCCACGGTTAATGCTGGCCTGTAAACTGTCCCTTCACTTTAATCAGATACAAATCTGCTTTCCCCCCCAAATACAAAACAAATATCTATTGAAAATGCCTGCTTTGCACATTTCCCTTCCAAGGAGGAATCAATACTGTGGTTATTATAGCTCCTTCTGTTCCCAAAGTATTTAAACTCTTTGCTGTCCTCAGCTCTACTGGCCAGAGACGTCTTATGTCTTTTTGCTCATCTTACTGATTTTCCACATTTCTACTGCAAATTCAATGTCCTTTACTTTTTTTTCCTCTCATTTGATGTGTCTCTTGCTACTTTGACTCTAAGTCAAGCCAATTTTTCACACCAATGTCTGTTTTGGTGGGGGGATTATTGCTTTGGGGGCACTTTGTTGTTTGATTTTTTTTAAACAATCCCCTGTCATCGTTCACAGTTTTCTGTTCCTTTCCTTTTTTTTCCTAGCAGCTGAATTGTCCTTTAGGAGATTTTATTTTTCCATGAACTTGNTTTTTTTTTTTTTTCTACGGGCTGAACTGTCCTTTAGGAGATTTTATTTTTCCATGAACTTGACCCTTGGAAAATAATAGATGAACTGTTCAGAGCTAATTTTGTTTGAACATGATAGATGTAAAGAAGGATGGCCATTGTCACCCAAAAAAACAGCCACAGACATCGTTCTGGCTAGCCAGCATCCCTTTGAATGCCAGGAGAACAGAGTTCTACACCTCAGTTCCAGCCAGATCTGAGGTTTGCAATTGCCACTTCTAATTTGTGGAGGGTCCCAAGGTTATCTGAAGGCTGGCGGCCTGACAACTCCAGGACACGCAGGTGAAATGCTTCAGCAAACTTTTCCTTCTCACCTATGCATTGCAGGTAAGTGGTGATGGTGCTGGTCAGCACCACTTTGTGGTGGGAAGTGTCAGCAAGGTGAGGATCGTAATATTATAGA
Organism: Piaya cayana; assembly: GCA_013389865.1. Lineage (NCBI taxonomy): Eukaryota > Metazoa > Chordata > Aves > Cuculiformes > Coccyzidae > Piaya > Piaya cayana. The sequence goes on along the minus strand of WAAB01003205.1, from coordinate 9,098 downwards.
ATGGTTTGGGTTGGAAAAGACCTTAAAGGTCATCTAGTTCCAACCACCTGCCATGGGCAGGGACACCTCCCGCTACGTAGGATCTTCAAGGTTCCATCCAACCTGGCCTTGAAATATTCTAGGAAGGGGGTAAGCACAGGTTCCCTGGGCAACCTGTTCCAGTGTCTCACCATCCTCACCATGAAGATTTTCTTCCTAATGTCTAGTCTAAATCTTCCCAGCTTCCAATTTAAATCCATTTCCTCTTGTCCTATCACTCCATGCTCTTGGAAAAATTCTTACCCCAGCTTTCTTGTATTCCCCCTTCAGGTACTGGAAGGCCACTACAAGGTCTCCTGGGACACCACTAACAAGCACAGCTCCTGTTCAGTATGTTAGTGCATTGACCCATAACTTTCCCAGATAACTTCCATCCGAGCTGCCCATGGGTTGCAAATAGATGATGTTGTTCTGCTCTTTACTTGTTCAAAATACTAGAGACTTATTCATGCCGGTGGTTAAAGCTGTGGAACAATATACTCAATATCTTAAAAAAACTTTCCATGGAAATATTTTTTTCTTACAAAACCAGAAATTTTGGATAAAAGGCTATTTTTCCACATACTGCCACATCAAGCTTCCACTAAACATTTATGAACTCTTCAACCTTGGGTTTTCTCAGAGGGAGATTGCTTCGGTTTATAATGGTTTGTTGCAGTTCCCCATCTATCCTCTACTTTTCCTTCCGTCCTCTCCCAGACAGTCCAAAAAAAAAGAAAAAAAAGATTGGCAATGCTTTTTTTCTTCCCCTAAACTGGTGACTGTTATTTATATTTCTAGTCCCTTCCATCGCTTCTCCCCTTGAATCTGCCAGGCTTGCAGTAATTTGAGATTCACACTCAAAGTAACTGAGTCGCCACTAACGTGGCAAAGACTTTGCATGACCAGGGCGGCTGTGCTTGGAGGTGACCCTCTGGCCTGAGCTGGTGCATTTAAGCTGGCAGGTACCGGCAGATTGGGAGGCATTTCTTTACTTCTTTGGTCCCTTTATTTCTTCAGATCATCCTGGAATTATCTATGCCAAGTAAGCCAGCAACGTGCGCTCACAGCCCAGAAAGCCAACCATATCCTGGGTTGCATTCAAAGTCAAGGGAGCAGATCCTGCCCCTCGGTTCTGGCCTCGTGAGACCTCACCTGAAGTACTGCATTCAGTTCTGGAGTCCTCAGCACAGGAAATACATGGATCTGTTGGAGCAAATCCAGAGGAGACCACAAAGATGATCTGAGGGCTGGGGCGCATCCCATAAGAGGGCAGGCTGAGAGAGTTGGTCTTGTTCAGCCTGTAGGAGAGAAGGATCCAGAGAGACCTTAGAGCAGCTTCCAGTACCGAAAGGGGCTCCAGGAAAGCTGGGTAGGGGCTCTGTATGAGTAGGTACAGGGATAAAAAGATAGGCAATGGGTTTAAGTTGAAAGAAGGGAGACTTAGATTAGACATTAGGAAGAAATTCCTTACTGTGAGGGTGGTGTGGCACTGGAACATGTTACCCAGGGGAGTAGGAGATGCCCCATCCCTGGAGGTGTTCAAGGTCTGGCTGGATAAGGTTTTCAGCAAGCTAATCCAGTTGAAGTTGCCCTTGTCCATGGTAGGGGTGGTGGGAAGAACTAGATGATCTTTGAAGTCTCTTCCAACCCAAATCATTCTATGATTCTGTAAACCGGGCCATCTGGCTCTTGAATCCCCTTCCAACTGCCATTGGGTCTGCTCATACTTTGTGTGGAATGAACTCAAAAAGAATCAGCCACATTGCACTTGACTCAGTCAGAACCAACTGCAAAACAACCAATGATATGACAGGATGTCAGTGTCAGACATGAGTGAAGTTGTATGCCAAAACAAAAGCATTTGGGATTGGTCAGAGGTGTGTTTAGCACCTGGGCTTTTAATTGGTCAGATTTTACACATAAAAATGAATCATTACATGTGTTAAAACATCATTGCACATGTAAAAGTAAATTATTGTGCAAATAAAATCTTTACTGCACATCTAAAAGTAAATTATTGTGCATGTGAAATAGATTTCTGCATATTTTTTTCTTGTACCTCCAGGTCATTATTTTCTTAACACTTGTCATCTCTCACTTTGAACATGTTGCAGGTGCACTAAAGGTTCCTCTCCTCTCTGCTTTAGTAACTGCACTTTGAAGAGGAGTAGCCAAAATATGGTTCGACCATCAAAGAACTTGCAGAGAGCCTCATTTTCCTGGAAATAATCCCATGCTACCTTGACTGCATGGATTACTTTCATTGTCCTGTGGAAAGCTTCCACCTTCCACGTGCCAGGCCAAGAGATCTGGATGATTAATATCATCCAGATGATCCTGGGAATGAAATGGGAGTAGGAGGCAAAAGACTAGGAGTGTCCAGGGACAGCCTGGGACTAGTGAGATATTTTCAGAATCATAAAATGGTTTGAGTTGAAAGGGACTTTAAAGACTACCCAGTTCCAACTCAATTGCTGTAGGCAAGGACACCTCCCACTGATCAGGTTGCTCAAAGACTCATCCAGTCTGGCAACAAATTCTTCTTTGTATCTTATGTAAATCTCCCATCTTTCAGCTTAAAACCATCCTATCCCTGATAAAGAGCCCTCCCCATCTTTTCTGCAGGCCCCATTTAAGTACTGGGAGGCTGCTATAAGATTTCCCTGGAGTATCCTCTTCTCCAGGCTAAATAAACCCATTTGCACACCATACCATGATTTTACCACAAGTTATGCAATAGTCAGATATTCCACAAATATAGTTCTGGTCTTAACCCTAAACAAGCTCTGCTTCTTCATCCAGCTGTGATGTAAAGCTCTCCACTTGCAAGGCACTGCCACAGCGAACAGGACCACTGAAACCTTAGTGAATCATAGAATCACCAGGTTGGAAGAGACCCAGCGGATCATCGAGTCCAACCATTCCTATCAAACACTAAACGATGTCCCTAAGGACCTCGTCTACCCTCGTCATGCAAGGATGTCACCAGTTTGGGATAGAAGCCTTAACACATCCAGCTAAAATATCACTTTGTCAGAAGGAAATAGCAAAGATGAGAGGGACTACTTCATAGAATCATAGAATGGTTTGAGTTGGAAGGGGCCTTAAAGATCATCCGGTTCCACTCCCCCTGCCATGAGCAGGGCTGGGCTGCTCAAGGTCCCATCCAGCCTGGCCTTCAACACTTCCAGGGATGGGGCATACACAACTTCTCTGGGCAACTTGTTCCATCATGAAGAATTTCTTCCTGATGTCTCATCTAAATCTTCACTCTTATAATTTAAAGCCATTTCCCTCCATCCTATCACTCACTACATGTCCTTGTAAAAAGTCCTTCTACAGCTTTCCTGGAGTGACTTCAGGTACTGGAAGGCTGCTATAAGATCTCCCCAGAGCCTTCTCTTCTCCAGGCTGAACAAACCCAACTCTCCCAGCCTGTCCTCATAGCAGAGGTGCTTCAGACCTTGGAACACATTCGTGGCCTCCTCTGGACCTATCCAATGGTTCCATATTCTTCTTATGTTGGGGATTCCAGCACTGGGTGCAGGACTCCAGGTGGGGTCTCATGAGAGCAGAGTAGAGGGGAAGAATCACCTCCCTCGATCTGCTGGGGGATGCATCCCTGCTGACACGTTCACTTACACACTTTCTGCAGATGACTCAGGTGGCACAATCCACTGATGCACAATCCACCTATGAAGGTGGAAACAATGGCCCATCTCCTCTCTTCACCTACCGCATCCTCTCCCATAAATCCCAGGACAGTTCGATAACCTATATTCCCAGCCCTTATTACTTCAGCAAATAGTCTATAGAAAGCAGGTGATATACATTCTATCCATAAAGCCTTTGACACTTCTGATTAATAATCTACAATGGTACAAACTAGAACGATGTAATTTCTCGTGTCGTGCACTCTCCCCTGCTCCCTCCCTGCCCTGGCCATGGTGAAGGCAGAGAGACCTCCCTCTCCTCTTCTCCCTCCGCCTTCTTTCCCCCTTTGCTCCTTATCTGACGAAATCATCAAATTTATGGCCAAATTGAAATGAAATGCAATTTAGTTCCCGTTCTGCTTTCAGTCCATCACCTCACAGGCCAGTCCCGGAGGATCTCCTAACCTAATCGCCGGATGGCAGTAACTTCATTAGCGCTGCCAGCAATCCCTTGCTTTCTGCTGCGTGTGGCTTCCAGAAATCATGGCTGACACCTCTCCCTGGGAATTACTGGAAGCAAGAGCTTTCTCAAGTTTTTCCATTTTATTTCTGACTTGTGCCCGGTCAGCACATTTGCCTCCATGGGGTGATCAGATCACCACTTCTTGGCTGGGTACTTTCCACCCAAAAGCCACCTCCAGCTTCCAAGGTGGAAACGCGGGAGAGGTGGGGAAAGGTGCTGAGATGCACCTCTCACAAGTGCACACTGCCAGATCGCCTTGGGTCATAGAGTCGTAGAATAGAATCATGGAATGCTTTAGGTTGGAAGGGACCTTGAAGTCCATCCAGTTCCAGCCTCACTGTCATAGGCAGGGACACCTTTCACTGGATCAAGTTGCTCAAAACCTCATCCAGCCAGGACTTGAACACCTCCAGGGATGGGGCAGCTACGACTTCTTTGGGCAACCTGGGCCAGTGCCTCATCACTGTCATAGTCAATAATTTCTTCCTAATATCTTATCTGAACTACCTTCTTTCAGATTAAAACTCTTCCCTTTCATCCTATCCCTGCACTCCCTGGTAAGAACCCCTGCCCAGCTTTCCTATAGACCCAACTAGTACTAGGAGGCTGCTCTAAGGTCTCCCTGGAGTCTTCTCCAGGCTGAACAACATCAACAGCCGGTCCTTATAGGAGAATGTTCCAGAATTTGGATCATCTCTGTGGCCTGCTCTGGACCCGTTCCAACAGTTCCACGTCCTTCTTGTGCTGAGGGCTCCAGATCTGGACATGGTACTCTAGGTGAGGTTTCATCAGAGGTGAGTGGAGTGGCAGAACCTCCTCCCTCAAACTGAGCACCTCCTCTGGACCTGAGAAAAATGATGGCCAGGAAAGCGCAGAGAGAGGCAGCTCTGCATGATGTTGTAGGCGATGCAGCTCACCTCAAGGAATAAGCATGAGCATCATGGGGGAGAGGCCCTTGTACTAACAACACATCAAACCACTATAGACATTCCAGCACTCACTTGCATTGCCTTGTGGGTCAGCCAAAATGCTGGAAAAGGCTGTCAGGTGGACATTTATCTTCTCCGTCCCCTGCCCTGTGGCAAGATCCCTTCTCTTTAAGCCCTTCTTGACACATTTGTCCTCCAAACCTCCAGCACTGGTGATACCACCCTCCCCCCCCCAGCAATTAATCCCAGCCCTTCTCTATCCTCACAGCTCTAAATCTTCTTTGCTGGCTTTTAAGCTCCTTATTACTTGTCCTATCCACAGGGAAACATGTGTCCCTCCCCTTCTTGCAGAAGCCTTTTACATAATTGCAGGCTGTTATCCCATCTCCCTTCAGTCTCTGGACAAAACAATCTCATGTCTTCCCAACCCCTCCTCAGAGGCCGTATTTTCTTGGCTTTTGAGGAGGTTTGCTACAGAATCCCAAGGTCCCACATAACGTGGCTGGTTAACAGGCCACCAGCTTCTTGACGAAGGCCCAAGAGGTGCTTCTAAACCCAGGCTCCTCCAGCCTCAGCTTCCCAGCTGCAGTTTCCCCCTTTCTTCAGTTCACTGCCCTGTTTGCAGTGCTGTACACTCTTGTGGGTGCACACAAGGCTGGTGGGTTATCAGCATCCCCCAGACCTGCTCTGTGGAGAACCCATGTCCAGATCTGCCTTCCCCTTATCTGCTCTTGCATGGTCTTCTCTGTCTTTCTGGCACTGCTGAGCCACATCATGGTCTCTTTCCAGTGGGTCCTCATTTTCCTGTCATCAAGGGTGGGCCTGACTCCCTCTCTTCTTTCACAAGAGGCTCTCGTAGGGTATGAGAGGCACAGCAGGGATCTGACCCTCGGCTGGCACAGGGTCACTCATGGGAGATGATACATCTATGCATGCGCTGTGTTAGGACCTGGTTCCTGAGGGTGCAACCAGTCTTTGACTCTCGGATTTGACCCACGTGGATGCTATTGGGTTTCTCTCAATGCAAAGACCTGGCACCTCTCAGTTCAAGCTGGGACAAGAAGAAGGAAATAGGAAAGGTTGTGGAGTGACAAGGAGCTGTCTCTCCTTACTCCCACTAGGGCTTCTTGCTAGTAATATCCACTATGTTGAGACTACGGAGGATTTAGTTAGAGGCAAAGGAAGTAACTCGATGATTGAGAACCCCTGGTCTGTAAATCACTCTAAAACAGCCTGTGTTGTTCTTTGGGAGAAACACTCACAGACGCATGTTCATAGTTCAAACAAACAAGCAAACCAGAAAGAAATAATAAAAGACCAGTTGATGTTTAATCTCATTTTGCATTGGTTGCAAATGAAGGGATTTGGGAGAGTGTTATACAAGTTGGACTGTACCCTTATTCCTAAAAATCTCATAGAATCATAGAATGATTTGGGTTACAAAGGACCTCAAATCTCACCCAGTTCCAACCCCCTGCCACAAGCAGGGACACCTCCTACTGGATTAGGTTGCTCAAACACCTCAAGAGATGGGGCATCTACCATGTCTCTGGGCAATCTGTGCCTCATTACCCTCACAGTCAACAAATTCTTCCTAATATCTTGTCTAAACCTACTCTCTTTCAGCTTAAAACCATTCCCCCTCATCCTATACCTGCACTCCCTGATGAAGAGTCCCTTCCCAGCTTTTCTAAAGGCCCCCTTTAAGTACTGGAAGGTCTTAAACATGCACTGCTGAATCTGTTTGTTGTTCATGAATCAAGCTCTCTGATATTTAGCTTTGATTTAGATTTTAAATCAAACTTATATCAGTAATTCCAATTCCTCTGCCTGCCCATACACACACTTACTCCAAAAGAAAGCCCATCTGCATCTGAGGAGGCATCAAGACAGAGGAGCTGTTAGTTCATGAAGGCAGGAAGCACAAAGATCCCAAGCAAGTCTCATTAACACAATCAGCTTAGCAAGAAAAATGATGCAAGCAGAAATGTCTGAAGAGATCGGGAGGGATGCTTAGAGTTAAATGCGCTTCTGCTTTCCACAGAGTGAAGAAAAAGTTATCCTAGAAGACAAACAGAAATGAAATAGGTTAAAAAGAAGGGAAGAAAGAGGTGAAGGAGGCTCTGTAGGTGGTGCTCTTCCCTACGCATCTGTGCATGGATTGGCAAGAGGGTGGTTGATGATGACCAGGTGGAAAAACAACTCTAAGTCAGCTCCCTGTCTTGACTCCTGGCACCGGTGGTGGATGCACCATCTCAGAACCCATGCTCCACCCTAGTGGAGGCTGAGGGGAGACCTTCTCACTGTCTACAACTCTCTGAAAGCAAGTTGTATCGAGGTAGGTGCTGGTCTCTTCTCCAAAGTGATAGAACAAGAGGGGACGGCCTCAAGCTGCACCAGGTCAGGTTCAGATTGGACCTCAGGAAAAACTTCTTCACTGAAAAGGTTCTCAGGCACTGGCAGAGGCTGCCCAGGGAAGTGGTTGAGTCCCCACCCCTGGAGGTGTTTAAAAGATGGAGAGATAAAGTGCTTAGGGATATGATTTAGTAGTGGATCGGTACGGTTGGGCTGGAGGATCTCAAAGGTCTTTTCCAACCTAGTGATTCCATGATTCCAGTGGTGGCTGCATTTCAGTACATGATAGTTTTAAATCACAACATCCAGCTTCTGGCTGCTGCCTAACCACTAAATCCACCCAAATACTAAATGAAATAAATAAGTATTGGCAAGTGGCTTCAGTCAGGGGCTGAGATCCCTAGGGGAATTGAGTTTTTGACCTTATTTCTGACACACTTAATATTTTATCACATCCACGGCATCTCCAGCACACACCTGGACAAAATCCTTGCTGGAGTGGGAAGCATTGATTAATCTGGTGTTTTAAGAGCTGGGAGTTGAGTAACACCAGCTCTGCACCCACACAGCCCCCGCACTGGAGGGGAGGCGAGAGCCTGATTGATCCAGTAACTCAGAGCCATATATCAGCAAAGCCTCTCCCATTAGTTTCCCTGATGGATTCCCATCCAATGAGCTGATCTGAAAGTGATAAAGGGGAGACTGGAGCATTTTCAACACGCCACTAACTCCAAAACCGGGCTCAATAACACTGCAGATTGATGACACCTAAAGAGCAGGGAGGGAGAGGTGAGCAGGCTAGGCGGGGAGTTTATTTAATACTCACAGCATTAACCGAGCATACATTTATCTGGGTAAATGAGAGGGCAGGACAGGTACCACTGCCAGGGAAATGTATCTCCTAGCAAAAAGCAATCTGGGGCTCTCAGTTCGCCAGACTCGGCGAGTCAGCCTGTCCCCAGAAAGGGCTCAGGTCCAGAATGGGGAATCAGAGCTTGCCTGCAGAAATAACAGCTTTCACACAGTTCATTTCCACCTCCCCCCCACACCCCCTCACTTTTCATGTCCTTGGGGATTATCATTCAGTCACCTCAGACAACTTCAGTCTGAACAACAAAGCCCTGGACAGCGTTGGGACCTTGCTTCCTTGTCCTTCTGGTGGAAACAATACCCATTTCCATTGCCCTCAGCTTGTGAGTGGGCCAGATGTCCACTCAAAAGTTTCTCCAAAGCAAGATGTCACAGGGAACATGTTTTCTCTTCAAATCATAGAATCATTTAGGTTGGAAAAGACCTTTAAGATCATCAAGTCCAACCATAAACCTAACACTACCAAGCCACCACTGACCTATGTCCTTAAGTACACATCTTTTCAATGCCTCCAGATATGGGGACTCCAACACTTCCCTGGACAACCTCTTCCAGTGCTTGATAACTTCTTCAGCGAAGAAATTTTTCCTAATAGACAATCTAAATGTAGGAAAAGAGATATTTTCCTTTGGGGTTCCAGCAGCACCCTTCAGAGGTCCCAGGCAGCTTTAATACTTTGGCTGTGATTGTGAAAAGGTGCTTTACGTACTCTGAGCTCTATAACCCAACAGTGGGAGTTGCTGTTGG